>JAGFMF010011655.1:3619900-3673301 GCA_019455555.1 Galemys pyrenaicus | reverse complement strand
TGCTGAGGGGAGCAGCGGGCACAGCAGGAGAGGTCTGCCGCACCATGTGGGTCCCCTCCCTGGCCGGCAGCAGGGATCGAACTGGTGCTGCAGTGGCTGTGGTTTGCTTCATGGTGCGTTGCTTAACCCACTGCGCCACCAGGGGAGGCCCATAGTAAATATTTCTAACAGTCTTTTCACTTCTCTCTACAGAGCTGATCAATTATGAAATACACAATGCAAGAGTTATGACTTGATTAGATTATTGATTGATTGAAAGGTATTAGCTTCTATTGGTTGCGCTATATATATGGAGAGACAATTTAATGGGAAATGTTACTTTTAATTTTGGATTCTTAATGTTTGTATTTATATTTATGCTCCATAGTTTTCTGTTATACAAATCCTTAAAAACAGAAAATAAAAATAGACGAGATTAGGAGATAAAATTAAAAGAGCAACAACTGAAGACTTTCAAAATTCGCTTTGATGACAGAATCAGTAAGGACCAAGTTTTACACATTTCACTTAAAATTATTTTTAACACACTTCCTTAAAAGCTTACTTTTTATTTATTTTTTAGTTATGCTCATGCCATATAAAAATTGTGCTGAAAATGATTGCCATGTGGTATATTACTAAGTATTGATATTATGTATCAATATTAATATACAAACTTTCATGATTGCATTTTCTGTAAAGAATATGAGATGACAATATTTTTGTCATGTGATTTGGAGAACAATTTTGTTTGATGTACGGTTTTTTTTCTTAATGCTTTATTCTTTGATATTACTAACATATGTCAGTGTGGACTTATTCAAATTACCATTACTTGGCACAGTGTAGAATTATTCAAATTACCATTACTTGGCACAATTCTTTATTTAGACTGAAAACTAATGGGGACATTGTTTTTAGAGAATAACTCAGAATTATAAAATTTTTGCTTACTATAATGAATGTTTCCATCTTTTACGAACTATTTATTATAGTTATACCAGTTAAAAATTGATATTGTTACAATTTTTCTAACTCATTTGTGATGATCTTACACACACACACACACAATAGCTACTGCTTATTGAGAAATTATGTGCCATGCAATACACCAGACACTGTACATTACATACATAATTTGAGGTACGGTGAAGATATTTATAAAAGAAATAGATGATATTATGAGATTTAAGTCACACACAGACACACACACACATCAATTGACTTATTAGGACATAGCTCTTTCTATTTAAGAATTGCAACATAACCACTTAACATCCTGTTTTGGGAGGCATATTCTAATCCCAGTGATTCTTTTCAGTTTCTATGAGGGGTGAGATTGAATTGATTCTTCCAGAAACAACCCAGGGGAATGCACCAGCTCTTTCCTTCCAATGGCCTTGCTTTCTGCATGACAATAGTTTCAGGGTAGACTCTTCACTCCCAAAAAAGTGATCTTTTTTAGCACCATTCTTTGTACAGCTGAGAAAAATGGATCATTTAGAACAAGATAGGAGAAGCTGATTTAAGTTGATACTGGTTTATATCTTTTATGTAATAAGTTAGTTCTATTGTGTATAAAGTTGGGTGTGCATGCAGGTGAATGTTTAGTGCTTTTGATTCCAAATGTTTATGTAGATAAGGAGTGCCTATAGCACAATGACATTAGCTGTGCATATTGAGTGGACTGCTCAAGTCTTTTATCAATGGAGCTTGTTTTAAAATGTGATGAATTTTGGATAAAAATTTATAAATATGTATATGGAAGTTAACATGTAATCTAACATGCCCCTAGATGCCCAAGAATAATTGAAGCTCTGTTGTGTGTGTGTTTCTTTGTATCTGGTATTTTGAGGATGCAGGTAATGATGCCTGGTATCTGTTTACAAATCAAAACAGATCCTTGGCCAAGGATTAGGGTTAACATATACAGATCAAGGCTCCACAACGTTTAGCAGACATCACTTCCTGTAAGACTGAAAGCTAAATGGTGATGTCACATGACATGCAGTGAGGAGAGGTACAAGCATTCTTAACCATCCATGTTTAGAAAATCTTATGACATGTAGAGGTGTTGGTAAAAAGTATGCCTTAGGAGTAAGGGTTATACCCTAGAGCAGGCCTTAACAAACTATGACTCATGGGCCAAATCTAGTCTAGTGTCAGTTTTTATACAACTATAACCAGTAATGATGTTTATAAAGATGTATATTGAGAAAAGTCAATCCACTAATGTGGATATTTTTACATTTGAAAAAGATGTAAAAATTTGGAGTTCTTTGTCTTTAGTAAAATGTTATTAAAGTGAAAAAACAGTTGCATCACAGATCTCAAAACTGAAAGTTTGGCAAGATCGCAGATCAGTGTTCTTGTTTATAAACAAGGAACACATATCAACATAAAGTGGACAAAACTGCCAATTACCACAAGCAAGTACTGGATATATTGTCAATGTTAAATACTTTAGCCAAAGAAAATTTAGCTGGATTCCTATTTAAATGGAGTTTAACTTATGCCCTGCCAAAAGTACCCTTGCTGTATCAGATAGATATCAGGGAAAACATTCAATTTGAAATTAAAGAAATTATAGACAGTTTAAATATGAATGATATTCAAATTGCATCTTGGACACTAATGTTAGAATACAATAAGAATATTCATATAAATAGGTATTGGGTGATTGTATAAGAAAAGAGTATTTCTTTTATGATGTTCTTAAGATGCACATATACAAAAGTAAACTCATTTCATCTTGATGTACTCAATATATTTAAAAAAATGAAAGATACAAATCAGAGAGAGAGACAGAGAGGGAGACACAGAGCAAGAGACCGAAAGAGAACATAAGACAGACCAGATGCAGGTAGCTTTACTTCAGAAAGCAATTTTGTTAACTGTAAGATTTAATGGGCTAATGTCTAACACATTTAAATAAAAACAGTTATTTCTTATTTTCTTCAACACTTACTGGAAGTATATTTGACATCACAATGGACTTAACCTATATAAGTATATTTTCTAGAATATTTTGGACTTACTAATATCATTCTCTATCATCTACAGTGCATGTAACTACTTATTTCTCAAATAGTCTATTGCTTTAAAGATTATGGTATCCTCTATGATCCACTACCAAAGGGGATACCATCCATATTTGAGAAAGAATTCATGATTTGCAACTTGTACCTTGCAACCAATTGCAATTGTGAGTTGAAAATGCATTTTGGCCTGGAAGAAAAAAAAAAAAAAAAACAGTGGAGGGAAGAACACAAGGGGCTATGGTGGTAGTGCATGGGTGAAGTGGTGGTGGGGATTTTACAGGGCTACACTTGAGAGGAGAAAGCACACATTGTACATAAATGAACAATGATGTAAAATATATATAAATAACTATTAAAAATTCCTACTCTCCAAGTCATTACTATATTATAAATTTAGATTATGAATTGTAATCCTTGACTAAAATGAGATTAAAACTAATAACATGCAGAAAAAATAGCTAACATAATTCTCTTAAATTTTATATTTTTAATTTACAACTTTTTCAAACCAACTCATATCGTGTGCCTATTATTGTTAAAGTCCTCCAATAAGTCCTCAGTACAAATCAGAATAGAATTTAAATATGTTAATTAGCAAAAAATTGTACAAGCTGATTTCTGTTTATTTCTCCAAATTCATTCCACACTGCCCATTTCCTCCATCTGTTAGACCCTATCTATTTTATCTTCCTTTCTACCTTGAATATACAAATCTCATTTCTGTCTCTGAGATTTTGTACATTCTAGTTTTGCCTCTGAAAGTTATTCTCCTATACTTACTGTTGCTGTTTATACTAGTCACTGAATCCTATACTAATTTCTCCAAATAGTAAGGACGTTTTATACTTCAGACCATCACTCTTCAAATTTCATTCATATCATTGATGTACTCTGTTTAATCTAAAATTCCATGTAGAATAACATTATTATTACCTTATCAACTACATTTCTATTTCACAAATTTTTAAGTGTTATCAAATGGAAACAATATTCTTTCTATTTGCTATAGTTATTATAAAAAAAAAACTAAAATAGTGTCTGATAGACACACAAAGTCAATAAACAGTGATTTGGAAAACACAGAAAATAAAATATTGAATCTTAGACCCTGAAAGACTTACCTTACTATAGTAGATGTTTTTATTAGAGATACTATAAGGAATCACACAAATCCCTTTACTGTAAGTACTGTAGAAATATTTTCAAGTACTTTATGTTCTTTATGAAAAAAAATCTCAATATTAAGAAAAGTAGTATTTGTTTAAAACATGTTTATTCTGTATTTTAATTAATTTTATTATTTGCAAAAGTATTCTTCTCTTATATTTGTTACTTAAGTCTCTAAATCAAACTTATAAAATTACTCCATGGACATGCAGGGTAATGGGGTGTAAAATCTGTATCCCGTGTTTATCTATTTTAATTTACTTCTCGGAATTTTATTCACTCAACTTTCATAATAATTATACATATTACACATATACATCTAATATCTAATGAACTTATATATTACATGGATTTTAAAAATGAGCAAAACTTTCTTTACCCTGAATGCCTTTTAATACTACTGGAGATATAAAACATATCTCTCTATAAAATATAGTACCTTTGAAGCTAACCCAACTATCAAATTTTAGTTAACTTTTGTGTGATAAGTGTTCTTCTAAGCATTTCCACATGCTTTTTTCCTTTCATTCTAACATCACCTTTCAGAAAGACACAGTATTTCTCAATCTTACAGATAAGAATGCCAAGAAAAATGTACAGCTTAAGTAAATGACCCCAACACAAGTAGTTTGTGAGTGATAAAAATTAATCACTAAGTCTTTCACTCATACCACCAAATTTGTTTGTTGTTGTTTTTTTAACTGGTCTCTAGAGTCACAATGAGACATTAATTTGTGCATTCTACTGAAAATTAATGACAGGCACAAGTGATATGTCTGCTCCTCCAAGATGTAAATGTTGACATTGCAAAAGGCACAGAATCTGGAACTACTTCTCTGCATCTCTTCCTTTAAAAGGTAGAGAGTACAGTAACCTCTAGCATAAACTGGTAATAATTCTGTTTGAGATCTTTTCTAAGTCTATATCCTTATTTGCGGTACTACGGATGCAGAGTGGGTGTTTTTGTTGTTCAATACTGATGACCAGACACCTGTCTTAAAGCCTGAGGGAGCAGTAGCACAGGCAGACTCTGAGAGCCATCTGCCGCTAACATTCTCTGACTATGCCGAGTCAAATGTCCTGGGAGTTATATAAGAAGTCTTCTGTGACCCCCCTCCTGCAGGCCTATCAGATCAGAGTGGTAAATGCATATGACTGTAGAGTGGGCCACTAAAACTGTCAAATGAAATGAAGCTGATGACTGACATGGAAGGTACTCAAAGGAAGCAAAATATTTTTAAAATTTTAGTATGAGGAAACTAAACATGCTGTTTTTAGGTAGAAATAATAAAGTGATATTTAATTGTTTTATTTTATATTAGAGATTATATGTCAATAAGATACTATAATTGTGAGAAAACTATTTGTAGACTTTATGTGTTTTAGTAAAGCCACCTTTTTCCTTCAGTTGACAATCTCATGTTACTTTGTGCATCCAGACATCAAGTCTAGAATTCTTCACTTTAGTTCTTTAGGAAGAAACTGTCTCTTCATGTTAAAGTTATTGTGTATATCCCAATGGCATCAAAAGAAGTAGGAATTCTCAAGGTAATCTGATAGTAAGGCAAAATGTTTTGCACTGAAATTCATGAAGTTTGCAGACCTCCTTCAAAAAATAATTTTTGCTTGTAGGGAAAAAAAAAGAACTTTATAAAAAATTTACTACCAGTTTAACCTAAAATTCAACTTCTCTAATTACAGTTTTATGCCTATTACTAGTATTAATTGGTTTGATAGTCTCATTTCTTTCTAAGAATGACTTTTTATTGATATCCTTTGAGATAAAAAAGATAAAATATATTCAAATATTTATTATTAAATCTTAATGCCCTTGAGCAATTGGTCTGGCTGAAAGGTGGTTCAAAGTCATAAATACGCCTTGGAGCTGCTTGTTAGAAGATATCAATTCATATGAATTGCCAGATTTTTGTTGCTCAATATGTCACTATTTATACAATCAGGACTATTGAATTATTAATAGTACAGTGTCCTGGGACTTGCCTGAGTTATGACCATCCAAACTTACAGTAAGTCTCAGACAGATGAAAAAATATTCTGGGTGCAGCTAAAGTTTGTATTATCTCTATATTGACCTGCTGTTTTTAGGTAGAAATAACAAGGTGATATTTAATTGTTCTATTTGATATCAGAGATTATGTGTCAATAAGATAATTGTTTTGTATGATCAACTGCAATAATACCGCTCTCAGAGCAGACATTTAGAATAATAATTTTAAAAACATCTCCTTTAAAATAAACAAACATATATTCTAATTGTGGAAACTTTTAAAGTTCCATGTGAGAAAAAATATCAGTTCATTTTTTCAGCATAAAAAACACCAAATAAATTCATTCTACGAGATTTTGCTGTTTGTGACATAGATGGAAATAGAGGGAACTATCCTAAACAATCTAAGTTAGGAAAAAGATAAACACTGGAATATTTCACTCCTGTGGAATATAAAAAACAAAAACAGTATAAAAGTGCATACAAAATTAAAACAAAACAAATCCTCCAGATCTGACAATACAACTGTGGATACCAGAGGGTAGGGAGTCCAATAAAATATGGGTGAAGATAATGGTTGCTTTGGCTGTGGGTGTGGTGGGGTAGCCCACATCTGAGGAGGAACTGAACCTACATAAGCTATATCAAGTCTTATAAACCATCATTAACTCAATAAAAAATAATGCTATTAAAAATATAAATCCATCCTTGTACTCCAAAATCAATCAGTGTATGAGACTGATTAGAGCTTCCATATATCTGATTAAAATAGTGTGTTGATCAAGGAGAGAAGAGCACTTTGATTAGGGTTTGTTAAGATGATTAGTCATGAATTTAACTTATTTATATAATTGGATTGTTAACATTGATTTTATTTTGTGAGAATAAATTGTTTTATGGTAGGATGCTTATAAGTTAAGGAAAATTTGTTTCATATCCAATCACCTCACTTTTATTACTGTCTAAATTGAACAGGGTTTATTATCTCCTTGTGATAAATTATTGTTGTGTTTTATGCAATTTTAAAAATAATGCAGTAGACAGTAGAACAGTAGGACTCTAATGTCTATTTTAAAAATATCCTCACTTACACATTATAAAAATACTAATTTCTATGTATAAATTCCTAGTCCTTGAAATGTCAGTATGTTTCTATTTTGACAGGTAAAGACATTTTTGAAAGATACTCATGATAAGCACAGCAGTCTGGTGGTTAAAGATTCAGAAAAAAAAAAAAGTTTTTGACAAGCTTAGACCCTTATAACTTGTCTCTCTCAACAGGAATTTCTTGGTTTTTTTTTTTTTTTAATGAACTATCATTATAGAACCTAATAAGGAAATTAATGAAGTCACAGGATTTAGAACTCATATTTGACCAACTATAATATACTTGGAATAACTAAAATGAAAAATATTTAATTTAGGATATGGTAAATCCAAAAAATTAACTATAAAAGAGTGTATTGAATTACACATGCCTCCAATGCTCTAATATGAAAGGATTGGAATGTGACAGAGAATGAATGAAAGAGTGAGAACCACTCTTTCTGCGAGAGATTTGCCTAATGAGATGTCATTCAAACATTGTCCAGTTATAAACCAGAAATTTCTAACTCTTTTTCTTTTCTGAAATGCAATTAAATTGAATATTGTTAGTACTAAGAGCACAAAATAACTTCATGTTAATAAATAATGATGATATTAAACATCAATGAAGGCTAGAGTATTTTCAAATTGAAAATGCATAAACTAATATAATTTACCTCTACACAAATCACAGATTTATAGAATTATGAAGAGATATGTAATTCATCTAAGTTTATTTAATATATTTAATGGGAGAGCGTTAAAACTTTTCCAAGCAGACAAGTCTTCAGTATTTAGCTTTGTTATTCACCCAACTATATTTTATGTTTCCCAGTGAACCTGGTAAGGGGAAGAACACATTGACCTGGCTCTTCCTCTCAGCAAAGTGTCATATACTGACTGTTCAAAAGTGTTGACTGTAAACAAGGAAAAGGAATCTATGATTAGGAAGTGATTCTGTATAAAGAATCTTTCCTTACTGAGGATGTCACAGACATATTTTGTTAATGAAATATGGCCCACTATTAATTACTTATTTTTCTGGAGAATGTTTTGACTCTTCAAGGTCTTGTCTGACTCCATACAAATTTCAATGTTTTGTTTTCTATTTCTGTGAAAAAAAAAATCATTGGCATTTAATAGGGTTTACATTGACTAAATTCGGTTGCTTTGAGTAGTATGGACATTTTAATGAATCAGTTCTTGCAATCTGTGAACATGTGGTAACTTTCCTCTTGTTTGTGTCTTCTTTAATTTATTCCTTCAAAGTCACAGTTTTCTGTGCACACATCTTTCATTTCTTTGGTTAAACTAATTCATAGGCATTGTATTCTTTTTACTGCAATAGACAGACTTATTTTCCAAAATTCTTTTCTCTGTTAGTACATAGAAACACAACTGACTTTTGTGTGGTGATTTTGTATATTGAAATATTACTGAATTCTTTATGAGTTCTAATTTCTTCATTCTATTTTTAGGGTTTGGTTGCTTTTTATTTCCTTTTCTTGCTAAGTAAAATAAGTCAGGGGAAGGCAAATACTGTATAATATTTATATGTGATATTGTATCACTTATATAGCACAAACTCCCAGAAACAGAATACAGTGGTGATTGCCATTCTATGGGGACTAGCATAATGGAAAGAGTTAGTGCTGGCCAGACCACTAATTCTTAAAGAGAATACATATTAGAGCTCCAATATCAAGCATGATGACTATAGTAAACATTCTACTGTATATTTGAAATTTTCTAACAATATATTTTAAATGTTCCCCATACCTACACATATATAGGTAACTATGTGAAGTGATGGATGTGTTGTCTAACTTTATTGTGATAATTATCTATCTATCTATCTATCTATCTATCTATCTATCTATCTATCTATCTATCTATCTACCTATGTTCTTCCCTATTTACCTATCTATCTATCCATCTGTTCATCTATCTATGCAACTTGGAAAAAAAATCAGAGGTTTTCGTAAGAATTAAATATATCAAATTCCACCAAGCTGAATTCTAAATCCCACTATTATTTCTTTGTGTATTTTATATAAATTTAGTTTTTCAAAGATATGTGAGTATATTGATTTAGAAGCTAACTTGAGGCTAATGTACAAAATTGGTCCAGAAGGTTTTTGTGAGTTACAATATGTCTGTTAGTTAAAACATGACAGGTAATCTCTCTAGAATTGACTGAAATGGGATTTGTAGTTCTATAATTCTACAGGGAAAGTAATGTAACAGCTGCTAAATAACGTGATTCTTGAATGGCATTTTTTTACGAGTAGTAAGGATTTTTAATTGATGTATTTAGCAGGTATTAAACAGCTCTCTACACTCTTGTCCAGTGGGAAGTGATTGTATGTGCCCCATGCTGTCATCCCATATGGCAGAACTGCCCACATTCAAACTATCTTCCATTTCAGTCTGATCAAAATTCCTGACTAAATTGGATTTGCAACTGGAAGTTGCAAATGGTATGATATATAATATCATACCAAAGTCACAGTTTTTTTCCTCCTTTTCTCTGACTATAAATATGTGTAGCTATGTTATGTTTCAGGATTATGGTCATGATGCTTTATTTTTTCATTTGTTAACTGAATTTAGGGGAAATATTTTGTTTTGTTTTGTTTTAAACCCCAGTGTTCCTTAAAGAGTAGTGACTATTTCAAAATGAAACTTTTGGCATGGAGGAAACATTTTTAGCTAAGCTCTAGTGGTCATTCTAAGAGAATTAATATGGTAACATGTGAGAAAAGCTTACAATAGTAAAGTTTGCTGTAATACAAAATATGCTTCATAGTTGCAGTAATTGCAGTTTTATAATCATTGTGAGAAATTGCCATAAAAATAATCCAGGACATTAGCAGTGAGGTTTGGTAGGAAGAGTACAGGTTTCAAAGGCAGATAGTTTGAATTCATATCCTTCACCTGAAATATATGAGTTTTATGTTTCATTTAACTACTTGAAGCATTAGCTTTCTTTTCAGACAAGCTTGGATAATAATGATCACAAAATGATCATTACTGCTTATAGAAAATGCAATAAATCATTTGAATAAATATCACCTAATATTTACAAAGTAAATGGCACATTGTGGTTACACAGTGAAAAAAGTTTTAAAAATCAGAAATAGAATACAAATGTTACTTGCAATTCTGATTAAGTACCTGGATTAAAAAAAATCAAGAAAATGAATAGCAAAATTTTTAAAAATCCAGACCTGTTTTCTGCCCAAACTTGTGAAAACATAGCTAAAACCTTGTTTGGATTGATAACTGGCATATGTTACTAAATGATATTTTTGCATTGCCCTGCCTTGAACTAAAGAATTAAAATATAGTTTTGCCATATTTAGAGAAAAGCATTCTTCCTGTTTTAAAATTGTGCCTGTGTGTGTGAAAGAAGCAGATGGTAGAACAGAGGGAGGAGATGGCTTACATATATTATCAAGTGCACAACACATAAATCAATACTCTTTTAAACTCCAACTTTAACTTAAGAATGACTTGATCAGATGCAGTATAAGTTATATCATCTCCAACATAAAATGTGTTGTTAATACAACAATTTTGTTGGTGGTGTTTTGTAAAAACTGATAGATGAATTATATGCAATATATAAATTGTAGATATACTACCCAGGTAGTTATTATAGTGGGAAAGTTAATGAGATTCTGATGTAGATGAATGTTTATTTCCACAAATTAATCTTCATTTTTGAGCACTAAGAAATCTTTACTGAATGTATAAAGAGAAGACTGTCTATCATTGCTGAATTTCACCCATGCTTGACATTATAACATCTTGCCACTAGAGCTCATTGTTGCTCTTTCGATGCAGTCCAAGGTTCAATTTACTTTTTTTTTTCTTTTCTTTTTCTTTTTGCCTCTCTTTGCCACTGCACTCCTCCCTTCTCTCCCCCCCACCCACCTTTTCCTTCCTTCTCCACTTCTCATTCTTATCCTTCTACTAGCTGGTTTAGTCCCCTCTGATAAATATCAAATTTTTAAAAATGTACTGATGGTTTAGAATAACAATATCTCAAAATCAAAACCCATTTTAAAACATGATAACTATCCTAAACAATGGGAATCTGTGAAACTATTACCTTGTAGAATAGTTTGCTTAGATATCAGTCTGGAAGACAAAATATATATATTTTTAATTTAAACATGCATGTTTATCAGACATGCTAAATGTGTACATATTCTCCAAGTGTTTCCAACTTCATAGAAAATTTACAAATATGCTATCATATATAATTTTGTCTACTTTGATATAACTTTGATTGCAGTTTTTAAAATCAAATGCTTTTGATAATATTCATATCTAATTTGAATATATTATTTCTGAAAAACATTATGCAAATAGCCCTTAAAGAGTTTTTGAATTCTACATTTTAAATAAGAAACATATGTTTCCTCCCCCATTTCAAATTAAGACTTTGTCACCTTCAAGTTGCATTTAAAACAAATGAAAATATCTGAAGTTACATGACAAAAAGATTTTCAAAGACATCATCTTAAGTTCTATTTTATCCTTGCTTTCTCACACATATAATCAGTGCATTTGCTGCTCTCCTAACAACTCTGACAGTATCCACAACTTAACTCCAGATCCAGTCAAAAAGAAAATAATCCTCTTTATCAAAACTTGATATGTTGAACAAAACTTATGTATGTGTGTTACTTTCCTGAATTTTGTAACACAATAAAAGACAAAAGAATATACAAGTGATATAATTTGTCTGTTTGTCTATTTACATTAATTTTGTGATTTTGAAGTTATCTTGGTCACAAAAATCTTTTTTTTTAAAGATTTATTTATTTATGCATACAAGCACTGGGGTACAGGCCAGAGATGTGGGGGGTGAGAGGATTCACCACAGAGAGCAGGGAGCAGAACAGACAGATCAACTGAAGTACACTGCTGAGGGGAGCAGTGGGCACAGCAGGAGAAGTCTGCTGCGCCATGTGGGTCCCCTCCCTGGCCGGCAGCAGGGATCGAACTGGTGCTGCAGTGGCTGCGGTTTGCTTCATAGTGCGTTGCTTAACCCACTGCACCACCAGGGAGGCCCACAAAAGTCTTTTTAACTATAGGTGCACTTTCAGAGTAGATCTCCCACTTAGGATTTTCCAAAGAACCATATAGCTCAAAACAAGTCAAAGCTCCAATAAAACAAAAAATCTCTAACTAGCTATCAGGTGAGTTTCCAACTTATGCCTTCTTGCATTTCTCAATAACCCTTTCAATTAAAAACCTAATTTTACACACAGACAAACAGACCCCAAGCCTTGCCCAGCATGCATTGATGAAAGCACACTTCATAAAAGAACAGAGTACCCTAACCTGGCTCTTCCAAGTATTTGCCCCTACTTAATTTTAAATACAAGTCTTTAGCTCCATGGTCATCTATTCATCCCAACTCTCCCCTCCATTTTTCATTGAGATTCTGCTTCTTTAGTGACCAAAAACTAAAGTGTTTTTCAGCTCTCTCCCCTGCATTACTGAGTCAGAAATTTAAGCATTTCTCTATTAATCCATAATTCCCTTGGTAGTCAATAGTGGGTAGTTTTAGATTGTTTATGTACTTTTATTAAATGCCATGTTCTAAAAAGGATTGGACTGAGAATTTAGATTCATATTTCAAAAAACAGTATAGAAAACTTTCCTATTTTTGTTAGTTAATTTTATATGCTGAGAGAGTTACCAGAGATACAGACAGGGTAAAGGCTAGGAGCAGGAAGACGGACAATGTAATTTGAATGAGAAAGATGTACAGTGATACTTTTCCTTTCAAATTACCTGACAATTCAAGAGACATGGGTTGTATATTAAGGAAAGAATGTAGTCCAAGACAGCATATTCCTGCTTGCCCAGGACTGTCTTAGATAAATGGACAGCTTTCTATACTGTGGAAGTTAGATATTATATTCAAGATAAAGGATTTGACTGACAGATCAGTATCTAAGAAATACCTGGCATATCAATATCTTTATGCAAATATAGACAGCCATTCAAAAGTCATTAGCTGAACTTTTGGTTGGCAGTGGACCTGTATAACTGAAATCAGGTGTGCTAAAGAGCTTAAAATTCCATGAAATTTCATATATCAGATGAGGTACGTATTGAAAATAGTATAAATATAACTATTAGTGAAAAGTATTGAAATATTTCACTCATGAATTATTTACTCAAATATAAAATCTTCCAAATGTTTTTATATTTTGTAATATATGCACAAGAGTAGTACATCATATGGGAAAGGATATTTACAAGATGACATCTAAAAATTAAATGTTCAGCAAATATACATGATTTACATTAATCGGTGATAGTTCTTACAGCTTTGCTTCATTTTCCTTTCCTTTTCTAACTTCTCATACTATTTTTCTTTGTTTAGTATATTCAATAATTGTTTTCATTATTTTCACAAAATGGAGTAATCACTATCCTAAAAATAATTAACATATTAGTCCTGAAAGTATAGTTATTTTAAACCTCCCTCACTTAACAACCCTAAACCCAGGTTTCAGTCAACACTTTGAAATTTCAAACGTCCAAATTTTCCATTGCTATATCAATTTTGTTTACACTCTGAAATGTGTTTAAGACATAAAATGAAAAGTTACCAGTATCACTACAGACTGTACATGTGAACACTCGTCAGAATATTCTGCCCTCTTTTTTAATCTTAGGTCAAGACTTGGAGCCGGAAACTAAAAATTGCTAGTCTCATTGGAACAGTTTGTTTATAGAAGGAAACTATGCCTATGTAAATACAATGTACACACTTATTTAAGCAGCCATTAACCTTTAAACTGTACCCAGCTCCTCCTGAGGACAATAATTTACTTGGTTATATCAAGTTAACATTATCTGAACCATTATCATCTTGGAGACTTTGGGGGGAAATTCATCTACGTAAGTGTTTAGTTGGCTTTATGATCTATGACCTACAAACTTTTAGCCTTCAGTTTATTTTCTTCTGCTTTAAGATACTAAAACTATATCTTTTTTTAAAAAAAGATTTATTTATTTATGCATACAAGCACTGGGGTACAGACCAGAGGTGTGTGTGTGGGGGGGGGGGTGAGAGGATTCACCACAGAGAGCAGGAAGCAGAACAGGCAGATCAACGGAAGTACACTGCTGAGGGGAGCAGCGGGCACAGCAGGAGAGGTCTGCTGCGCCATGTGGGTCCCCCCCTGGCCAGCCGCAGGGATCGAACTCGTGCTGCAGTGACTACGGTTTGCTTCATAGTGCGTTGCTTAACCCACTGCGCCACCAGGGAGGCCCTAAGATACTAAAACTATATCTTAAGCACAAAAATTGCAGAAAATATTTTGGTGTTTTATTTACTTTTTTCAGAAAATACAAATTTCCCTAGAAGTTGGACAGAATTGTCTCAAATTCCATACTTATTAGAAATATGAAGATAGAATTCTAAAGAAATACTCTTCATTACATGCAGGATCATAACTCATGGTGTGTGTATGTGTGTAGGTATGTGTGTGTATGCATAAGAAGGGTTAAAATATGCAGTAATTCATGTAATGAACATGAAGAGCATGCCTGTATCTTCTTACATTTGCACGTTTCTTTTACTTATTTCTCTTCCTTATATGTTCTTCCTTTTCATGTCCTTCCTCACAAAATTCTCCCAAGTAAGGTGTATTTCTGCCTCAACCTGAGTATATTAACAAAATAACATTCAGGGCAGAAAAACACCTTTTTTGAGAAAATTTTCCCAGACTACTCCCTACTCTTCAGTTGATTTACGTGAGCTATCTATAAATAGGTCTCTTACTCTCTCTCCAAAAGTTACAAACAAACATATTTTCAATGAAATTAGAAACACTCCAAAAAGCAAAATTATTAAAAATCAATAAATAAGGCAATGAGAATTAAAGGTGTGATCCATGCTTCCCTGGAATTATTTCCTGTAGTACTTAAATGTACAAAATGTACCCTGTGTTGGTAGTACTTAATATTGTTAATCATTTTAAGTTAGTAGTGGTATAAATATAGTCAAGTTCCTAAAATAGGGCAAAGAGAGAAATGAAAGAACTTGAATCAAAATGTTTATTATAGCCTGTTTAGTAAAAATATGTAGTTCAGATTTCAATTTATTAAATTTGTGAGGAAAACAAAAAATAGCTACATGATACATTTGCATAGCAGTGTTATTCAAAATAAACAAAATGAGAAAATTTGGTTTGGTCTTTTGTGTCTTGTTTGAGTAACAACTAAAATGTACTGTGCTTTCAATTAGCATCATTGTCTTTGTAAAGAAATCAAAAATTCATTGACTTAGTTTCATACCCAAAGATGTACTTTGGATTTTAGAGTAAATATGTACTACTTATGCTTATAGAATTAACCAAGCAAGAGATAAATCTCTTCTGCATGCATTTAATTTATAAATAAACCTATATCTACAGACCATTAAAAAAATGTTTGCTATATCTTACACCTCTGTTCCTACCTTCACAACTAACTTACCAAAAAGGAAATTATCATGTGTTTTTGCTTAAGGATACCTGATCTGGGATACTGAAATTCTGTTCTTTGATATTTTTTTTATTTCTTGTGCTATATCCATTGATGGTATCCTTAGATATGGAATAAGTTGTCCTTACCTACAAGGAATTGGAATTGTATATATGTTTTAAAGGATTTATTTATTTATGCATACAAAAATTGGGGTATAGGCCAGAGGTGTGGGAGAGTGAAAGGATTCACCAGAAACAGAGTAGAGAGCAGAAGAGACAAATGTACTAAAATACACTGCTGAAGGAGTGGTTAAGACAGGAGAGGTGTGATGTGCCATGTGGGTCAGCCCCCTGGCCGGGAATCAAACTTGTGCTGCAGTGGCTGCAGATAGCTTCACAGTGCTGTGACAAAACCAGGGAGCCCCCTGGAATTATATATATTTTAATACTCTTTCCTGAAATAGAGCCACTGTGTATTCTTCTATATCATCAGTTAATCATAATATAATTTAGGCTGACTGCATTGATAAAACTCTTATTTTGTATTATATCTTAAAAAGTTTGATTAATTTAGAAGAATTTTTGAGTATGTTAATGTTTCAATAAAAAATTTACTTCATATCATAGAATATTATATATTAGCAATTTTTTACTTGTTACATTTTCTTCTATGTTTGTTTGCTAATTTACTTGCTAACAGTCTTAATAAGTATTTCCTAAATATTTCACAATGTAAATCAGAATAAATATGTAAATATGTAAAAATAACCAAACATAATGCAGGACTTTTTAAAGGAAGCTTATGTAATTAAAAAAAAATATTACTTTTATTTGAGATTCTTGATACAGCACCAAAGGGCTCCCCTTAAAAGCAGTACTAAAGTGCCCTCCCCTTTAAAACTAAACAAAAATACAGAGGGAAAGAAAAAAGAAAAGCATGTTTCTCCTGTACCTTGATTCTTAAAATTTATGTTTTTTCATCTACCCCCAAATTAATTTCCAACTGTTTTCTCTCACTGTGTACGTATGGTCTGTATAAAGCTCACATGTAGTTATTGAGTCTTTCCTGATTTTTTGTAAGATCATCCTCTATCTTTCTAAGTCAATATATTTTATTGTAATAATTCTGAAATCCCAAGTAGTAAAGTATGAACTACAAAAGCAGTGAAGTATTTGTTTTGTTTTGCACTATTCCCTAGTATGCCATAATTATTTTGTTTAATTATAGTATCATTTGTTCTGCTTTCTCATCTGGGCTATGTTTTCCTGGAAAAGTTAATTGTATTTTTTATTTCTTGTTGCATCCCCATAAGGGCTTATAATGCCCTCATTCTCACTAGCATATAACACAATCTTAATTTTTTCATGTGTCTTATACTGTCAGAACTGATCTTGTCCATTTAGTCAGGTGTGAACTCAAAGAGTTCAGGGACCTTTTCTTTCCTTTTTTTTTAAAAAATGTATTTACTATGCATACATGAGCGGGGTGTAGGCCAGAGGTGCAGGAGGTGAGAAGATTCACCAGAGACAGAATGGGGAATAGAACAGGCAGATAGACTGAAATATACTGCTGAGGGGGGCAGCAGACAGACAGGAGGATTGCTGTGCATGTGGGTTTGTTCCTTGCCAGGGGATCGAACTTGTGCTGCAGTGGCTGTTGATAGTAGTTTTATAGTGCTGAGACTTAGCAATTGTCACCAGAGAGGCCTAACATTTTCTTTCTTTATCCCAGTTGTGTCTACTTTGCTAAAAGAGTTCTAATATTTAAGAAAAAATAAATGGACAGAGTTCTGATTAAGTAGTGGCTGCTTATACATGATGGTTAATTTGAGCAAGAGTCAAATTTGCTTTCAGAGCAATTATTCTGAAAATTCAGGTCCCACAATGTATTAGAAAAAGGTCCCAGTAGATTTTTATTCAATTCAACTTTTCCCTGATCATTTCCATGGTTTGGCAAATCGGTAGCACTTTCTTAGCTTTTGTTTCCTCATTAAAAAATGGAGCTGATGATATAATTGCATATGCTCTACATATAATCTTAAAAGGCAAGTATGGTAAAATACCTTATCAACTTACGTGAGACTGCTGTATAGTCACACAGTGCAGTGAATTGGGCCCTGTGAATCCATGTCTCTCCAGTGGTTTCTCTTTAGAACTGCAACACATATCAGTAAGTAGATTTTCTTTACATGTATAAATAAATGTATTGTCATTCTTAAGAGTTTTATAAAAGTCATGTACAAGTATGCAAGAGTCAGACATGTTTAATGCTAAAATCAGTGATCATTTTCTGTCCATAGATGGCAGCAATGTACCAAATCTTACAAAACTGTAGCTGACCCTATGAAAAAAGTTATCTGTATACTAAATAACATGTTCTCTTAACAGTGCATGAATATAATTTAAGAGGAACTATAACATCAATAGACTATGAACAAAAATTTTTTTAAAAAAATCCTCCACAGCCAGTCTCAGTCCTTTATTCAGTGACCAATGTGTTTCTTCAGTTTGCCCAGCATGGGAGTCTTTGTCATTTTAACTGAATGTCACAATAGATATTGATAAAAATAAAACTCTTTTTAGATAATAGCAATTCAAAACAATACCAAGAAAATGCCCTTTCTTTCAGTAGTGGCTATTAAAAATGGATTAATACATGCATGCAGCTCTCTTTTATTTGTTTAAGAAATTAAAATGACGGGAAAGCGCTTACATCCAGAAACCTTTCATAAAGAAAGAATGGGCAAAAGTAAAGAAAGGAGATTTCCAGATTTAGACACTGAAGACAAAGCAAACCAAGAGAAATGGACCCATGGGAGACAAGAAAAGCTACACGACAAGATTGAACTGGAGAGAAATATAATAAATCTAAACAATGCCTCACACTGACTATCAGAACACAGAACATATTTTGGCCAGCTATTGAATTTTCTGTCCATAAAATTCCCTATCATATGTTAAATCACATGGCTCATTTTTCCCTTTCTAATAGTTCATTATAAGTAATTTGGAAAACTACACCATTAATGTGAGTATAATTGTGTACAAGAAATGTTTCTATGCTAAATCTTGAGAAATAAATAAGCAATGCAATATCCCTCTATTATACAGCATTTAAAATCTGAAAATGATATTTTTCATATTAGATATATTTTAGCACTTTATGTGCATGATTTGATGGGAAGCATGCACCTAAAGAAAAAAGAAGAAAAATATACATCTATACAACTCTGTATGCATGTGTGTGTGAGACAGAGAGACAGAGAGCAAAGACTGCCCAATATAAAGTTAACATGGATGAAGTAAATAGAAAAGAAAGTACTCTTGAGTCACAGCACCTCATGAGGTTCAAAGCAGAATCCCAAAACAACTTACAGATGTGGAATCTATTCATATTGAGGGTAAGTCTTTTAATACTGGCTTACTTAGCTCTTTGACTTAAAAATCCTAAGTCCTATAAATCCTCCAGGGCCTACTATCTAATTATATTGGATATCCTGCATGTCTCCTCAATAAAAACTACCTTATTATTTAATGGCTAGACTTTGGAGTCTTTGAAGACTAGGTTCTGCTCTGTTGGAAATAAATTAAAAATGTTGCTATCCTTTTGCCGTAGTTCTTAATTTAGAACTTTATTTTCCATCTCATCATTCTACAGCCTACCATAATTATGTATTTCTGCAAGTGAATGTATTTTCACCAATCCAACAGTGCAGACTGAGAAATCCATCCCCCTCAAACCACAGGGAAATAGTATGATGAAAATATAATAAAATATGGATTTCACACATAAGTCTCATGTGTCTATAATTATTTTAAATCATAGAATGTTAAATTAATATAAGTATCTGGTTTGGGCGTGATTCTTAAAGAAAAATAAAATTAACATGCTCAGGGAAATGTATGGAATATTTGAAAACTAAGATTTGGTACAAATTTAAATGTGTCTTTTATTTATTCATAAATTTGAGTTTTAAAATTTATATTTTCGACAAATAAATCTATAAGATAATATGTACCCAAAATACCTTTATTGTTATACTATAAAGTTGTGAGAATAGCAGTGTATCATTTTGGAAAATACTGTATTTTTAGAAAAAATGTTGTGAAAAAAAAAACCTTCTGAAATACTGTATACTTCTTTTTTATATTATAAGTTACTCAATTGCATAAATTGATAAAATTCAAGTTGAAGGTTGTGTGCCATGTTGTTTTATTTAACGCTGTCTTCCCAAATAATTTAATTAAAAATAAGTGATAGATGTTTTGTCTCTATTGAGATATTTCTTGGAGGGTAGTAATATTACAGAGGAAAATAGTTTTAGAAAAGGAATTTTCAGAAGTGTTGATTGCCATTTTGAGTGCTGTTGTTATTTTGAATTTAAACAATGATCAAACTTTTTACTGAAATGACTGAAAAATTACTGGAGAATGTACACCTTGTCACTTTAAAAAGAGCTAGAAAATTTTTTAAAAATAACTGGAAAGGTGAGAACCTTCTTTACTCAAAGCTATAAAATTCTTTCAAGATAATTTTTATACCTTCTAGTGTTGATTTCTGGTAAAAATAAAATCACCAATTCAAATGACAAAATGTACTTTCTGAGTGCATTGTTAATCACTAGACACTCAATAGCACAGCTATCTAATGGAAATTATGTCTGAGATGACTGTGTCCAGGTAATTCAACCCCCAAATATAAGTGCTTTATTTTATCACCCTATTAGATGAAACAATAATCTCTCTCATTTAATGAATAGGAAGGTGTACTGAATAAAAGGTGCCATAGTATATATGACCAAATGTCCTTGTACTAGAGCTAGTGTATAGATCAGACTGCAAATACAATGATTGCAAAAGATATTTAAATGTCTTCTTTCCATTAACAGAAATGATGAAGCCCCCAGAAAGCTAAATGATTAAAAGTGTATGTGGGGGCCAGATTCTAATCTAAAATGCATAGTGTATACTGCTGCATATCTCAAAAAGCTGTTACAGTGATAGCAAAACAGAAACTGTGAAGTGTATAGGATGCTTTTCAAAAGCCAAGGTAGTTGAAATTAAAGTGCCAAGAGCCTGCTATATGATATGTGGCCTACCTTCTCAGGAGGAAAACAGGAGGGGACATTCTAGCATAAAAAAGTCACCACTGCAGTATGAGGTATTAAAAATTGCTAATTAAAAACATATAAAATTATAGTTTGTATGGTTTTATCTTTGAGAATTTAGATGTAGACTATGGATCTTTTGAAAATATCTGAGTTACCAATAGAACTCAGGAATATTATGACCCTAAAATTAAGGTCGATTTCTTCATTCTCATTGTTTCTTTTTGTGTAAGTGTTAAAACTCCACTAAAAAAAATATGCTTGCATAAGTGCCCATATAACAAACTTTAATATCATATTTGTTGATTTTATAGCTATATATGTACATACACACTTTAATATCATCTACAAAGATACAGATACTTTCATCATTCCTTGTTTTGCTATAGCTATTTATTATATTTAATGAGTAATTAATAAATTTGATTGATAAGTGAATTGCACAATTTTTTTCCCCTAAAAATAAAAGGCTCTCTTACCAGCATTTTATGGTCAACAATATACAACAAAGATCTTTTTTTTCTAATTCTAACACTCATCTCCCCTCTCTAATAACAAGTAAATTAAATTGTTTAGTAGGATTCTAACCAAAACAAATCAGAGTTCAGTAGTTATTTTTTTCTTACTAAGTTAAGGAAAAATTTGAATATTCTCATTCTGCCAGACACATTTTTTCTTCAGTTACTCCAGGTCTCAATACTTGTTGCAAATAGTTTGAATTTTGTCTTAATTTTCATGTTTTATCATCATTGTTCTTAATCCTTTACTTCATAAGTAATGAAGGTTATAAAATTGGTTATAGAATATGTTCAGTTAGTGATTTTTCAGCAAAAAAAAAACCCAAAAAATATTTACTACAATGGATTCCTTAACAACTAAAAACTTTACATACAGTCAAGTATGACGATAAAGGAAATCCTTGGGTAGAGTGAAGGCTTTTCTTTGGAATAACAAATGTCATAAATGACACCTAGCATTCCAAGTTTTAAAATAGAAAACGAGATAGAAATGTTTTTATCTGAGCTCAGCCCAGAAACCTTTATAACCTAAATGTTACATTCCTTGAGAAATTACAATTGTAATATTTCTACCAAGAGGGTATATCATACTAAGAAATCTAGTCTGCAATAATAGAAATATAAAAGTTGTTTTTGTGCCTTAGCAAATACCCAAGATAATTTTGTTTACCTAGTTGTAGGCCATGGATAAAATAAAATTATTCCTTCTATTTTCAGATCTTTTGATGAAACTATCATTTATTGAGTATTTTTGTATTAGGGCAACCACACACATTGTAGTTTAACAATCACAATAACTTAAGACAGGGATTTATGCCCCTTATCAAATGCTAAAATCTACTATTTAAAGATGTTAAATAAATTTACTTGATAGGTATAACTCAGTGGGACTATGTTGAAACTTGGAAATGTCTCTATAAGTTAGGCATTTTCATAATGTAGCACTGTTAGGGGGAAAGGTAGTCCTGATTACCCTATAACAACACCCTCACCTATTTTTTAAAAATTATCCCACATAGATATAAACCAAATTTGTGAAACTTAGATATGCTGTCAGAGAGATAAGTAGTACTAAAACTTAAACAACTTTAATGCCTGGAGATGGGACAGACAAAAAGAAAAGAAAATTCCCAAATTATAGTCATTTAGTCATTCAAAGAACAAAACATTCAGTTTTATTCCTCTTGAAAGAGTACACAGCCAAATATTTTTATAATTTATAATTTAGATTCAGTTTGTTTAACTAATAACTGAAGATACTGTGATGCTTATAGAGGTCATGATTTTTTTTCAAAATCTTAGTTTTGAAAATAAAGAACTAGAATTCATATAGTTCCATCACTTTTCTGTTATATTATTAATTCTGAGATTTTTGACATATTCTAAAGTATATGTAATAGCATTATAACTAACATCGGATCTTCTCACTGTTCCAAAATTATAAAGTTAAATGAACACAAAAGCCTGAGGTATACTCGATACAAACATCTTGTCTACCATTTCTACCATATCCTTTTCCCGGAAAACCACAGAAGATCTGATTTCAAATGCCTTGTTCCCAATTGTAAGAAAATCTGTCCTGGAATTTGGAAAAAAATTCTTTTCCTGGATCTTTTAATGATGAAAATATCAGGCAAATATCTTATTCTTGGAATAATGATGTTTGAAACAATGTAGGGTCAACACAGTGGGTCATAGCATATCTTTCCTGGTAACAGAAAATAAAAGATTAAATTTGGATTGTTTGTCCACCTTACATTGTTCAAATGATGCCCTATGCTCGGTGTCAAGATTTTGGTACATGTTGTTATATTTGCTATTATGTCCTGATGGTCTTTCTTGGTAGCTCTGTGGCTAAACATATTCCTAAACATGAGATGAAAATGATGTTTTTATTACCAATCTTCCTTAGAAGATGAGCTGAGAAGTGTATACATTTTAGAGTAGAAAATGAGGATTTTTGTAGGTACATTATCTGAGGTAGAAAGATAGGAGTGTAACTTGGGGTGGTTGATTTTTCTTTCCCAATATTTGTTACTTCTGCTTTGTATCACTATGAAGTTACAACTTTATTTTTAAACAATGTTTGACAGATAGTACATATTAAATGAGTTTCTTTCCCTAATTCATTCCTTTAAATATTTTTAATTAGGGTAGCATTGTTTATAATGCTGAATATGGTTCAGAAATACAGGAGCCCTTCTTTTCAGGTTTTTTAAAATTTAATTTGGGGTATAAAACTGACATATACTGGAAAAAAGCCCAGGGTTTCCCCTAATGTAGCGAAAGCTGTCTTATACCTGAGGGGTTCAGGAAGCTTAGAATGCTATTTAGAGAGATACCTACAGAGTGACCTATTTCTATGAACTTTGAGAACAACCTAATAAACAAATATAATTTTGTCTTTCCAGTATCCTCCCCACCCCCCAGTTTAAATATTTATTTATTATTTTGATGCATTTGGTAAAACAGTTTTAAAGATGTTCACATGTTTGAAGTTACCATTTTAGATAATGGTCAAAGTGTCTAATATCAATATATAAAAGAAAAAGCAACATGAAGGAAAAAAAGAGCTGAGAGAGCTAATAGTACTATGACAAAATAAGATGACTATTAGAAAAGACTGAGGAGATAACTTACACTGAGGTGACTCTGTGGATGTCTAAGTTTTCTATTTGGAAATCCCCCGAAGTATCTTGGGGAAAGTATACTAAAATATTCAACTCACACTTCTTAAAAGCATGATATGGATTTAAAATTTGTATGGCATGAAAAGTGGGTGCAATTTGTGATACATGTTTACCTAAATAATATGTAGGAAATATGAGATAAATAATGTGATAGGATTACAGAATTAGTTAAAAATATGTAGCAAAAAAGAAATCAAGTGGTTTCTTTTTGTATTTTTATGTAATTGATCATATTTCACATGTCACCTAGCCTGGGGAAGAAAGAGAGATAAGATTTGTTAAGGCACATAATAGCCACTGGATTAAAAAAAAAAAAAACAATTCTTTGGATATTCAGTTGATTAGAAAACTTTAACTTTCAGAGTACTCTATGTTCTCTTTGTTTCTAACCCACAGAATACCTGGCTATAGATTACATGAGTGAATCCTTCAAGTAATAAACTTACATTTATCAAAAAAGTCCATTAGGTCAACACAACCTTAGACTATTATTAATGTATTCACATCATTCCATATTCCTAATATTTTTCATTAATTAATTTAAATCACTTTATTACTTGAAATAATTTAATATTTGAAAAAATCTATAGTTGTCTGCATAAAATGGGGATGTAGCAAGATATTTTAAAAAAATGTGTGTTTCTGAAATAACTGCATTTGTTGCTTACTATACCTCAACAATGGTTAACTTCAAATTATCCATTTGACTTTGTATAATGTAACCCTCTGGTTTCTATAAAACATGGGTTATTTTTAATAATTGAGGAGTTGGAATTGTGGCCAAAATGTCTCAATGAAATCTATCCAATTATGGTTCTAATAAAACATAAATACTATCGCATTAGTTTACTGTACATAACTCATAAATCTAAGCACCTAATCCTATAACCTTTTAGCAGTTTGACATTTCCCCCCTCATTTTCAAAATCTCTTTGAACATGAAAACTTCACCAGATTCAGAAAAAATATGATATAGTCTGACCTAGAGAGGTAATGCCATCCTCATATTTTAAATGATATTGGACCTTTGGACATTTGCTAAATTAAATGTTTTATTGCTTGAGTGATAATTTTATTTAGCTATTCAAAACTGGAGTGACTAATTCTTTGGATATTTAGAAAATACTCTTAAATATGCAATAGTATAATAACAATAACAGTTTATTGCAACCATTTAATTAAGAGTAACAGCTTTTTCAAACTCTAGAATCCAATCCAAACATAAATGCATGGGATTTGATAACTAGAGAATTGTCTTTGAAAGGAAGGATGACATGATAGCTAATGCATGCACATGGAAACTAATTAGATTTTTTAGCTAATGAATCCCCATTTAAATAAATGTGATTCGATAAATAATGGATCCCCATGGAAATGAATAGAATTGGATGACTAACACACCCCACTGAAATGAATGTGATTCGATAGTTATCGCATTCTCATAAATGTGTTAGATTGAATCCCATTCATTTTAATTGCAATAAATTAAAATAGCTTTTGTTCATGGCCTTATGGCTAGATCAAATGTTCTATCCTCTATTTCGGGACTCTATTCAACCAAGCAGGCAACCCAGACTTACTTATCGAAAAGGTCTCTTCCTTCTCTTACTCTGTGATCTGTATGTAAACTACACATGATTTAATCTAGTAGGGATGAATCACTACTAAACACCATTCATTTCAATGGGGCATTTTTTGTCAGTTGGACTCCATTCTTGTCAATGGAAAACTTATTATAAATGGAACCATCAAAATTATGTATTTTAAATGCCACTTTTATTTCAATTGTATTTATTTTTCAATTAGGTAACATCAGTTTGCAACATCGCATGTGATTGAAGGGTATATAGTTTGATAATTTTCAAACACATGTTAACCATTTACAAATAAAAGACAACAGCATGTTTGTATGTCCAAAATTAAATTTGTAACACATGTCTTTGGTATTTTACTAAAATTCAAATATTTTTTAAATAATAAAGGGGTTCACTTATTTAATAACACTATAATTTACATATAGACATGTGAAAAATGGTATTTTGAAGACCAAACACATTATCAAAATAATACTAAGCATTCTCTAGTCACCTTTAGAAGCACTAACTGTATATACCTAATTATATTTATTAATATTAATAATTTCTTATTTGGCTGTTATTCTGTGGGATCAGGACTGTCTTATTTATCTGAGTATTCCAAATATGTACAGCATGAAAACATAGTAAATTCTTGATGAACTGCTTTAATAGGTATGTGTAGATAAATTAATAAATTATTACTAAATGCCAGAGAAATAAAAATTTATTGAACATTAGCAGGGATTTATCTATTAGGAAACATATAAGTGCACCTATTTCTGAGTATATATAATCTTTATGTAGTTTTCAAAAAGAATGAATAAAAACTGCTATAGCCAACAAATTAAGGTGAAAATTCAGGTATGCAAGATAACAAATGCACTAACTTAGTTTCATCAACTTAACATGCAAATGTCTCCTGCAAGAGTGCCTTAAATAAGATACAAAGGGTCACACATCAGGAAAATATACAGTACTAAAAATAGCTTTTTTGATTAAAAACAAATGTTTACTAATAAAATTAAAATAAAAGACAGGATACTTGAGTCATTGCTTCCTTCAGGGATACTGAGCATAAGCAACTGGAGGCAGCTGCCACATCTGAAACAGCTGGGCAAGTGAGGATTAGTGTCTCAGAAATAAGGAAAGAAAGCAGCCTCCTTGGGGAAGGGTAAGAAATTCTGAGAAACAGTAATTCAGGAACTATGCCAGTTCAACTGGAGGGATTATTGCCCTTCCCCTACCAGGTTCCTTAGGCTTCTCAGTAGTGTCTGCTCAGGATGAAAAGTGCAAACTCTTGCGAAAGCATAGCCAATCTATGAAGGACATCAATGAGAAATACTTGCATATCTCATGCAATCTCCATGCTCTCAGGTTTGTCTTTGCCCAGCTTAGAAAGTTAGTAGAGGATATCCCTGAATATAATTAGATCTTTCCCATTTTCCTGCACTGGAGTTTCCCTGCTCTGCCTGAAACTGTAAGTCTCCTGAACATATTTCTTGTAGCTTTACCAGCAGGATGTTCCTGAAAAGTCCCCTGTACAACCTCTAGTCCACCTCCCAAAGTGGGCAGTTATGTAAACACAAAGTTGCATGGAACCATAGTGAACACAACCTGCAGAGCAAGGCTGTACACTACCTCAGTGAGCTATAATAGTTGGGGTGCTTCACTTAGTTTGATCATTGGCCCTCCCCTGCTCAGGTGCATCCATGATCCACCAGAACTGGCTCTCAAGGCATAACATGTGTAATGTCACCCACAGAGAGCTTCTGGACATGATTTGGACAGCCAGCTGAGCCACTTTTCCCTTTTTTCCCCACCCTCATGAAACCTCTAAGCTGATTTCCCACTTTTACAATCAGAAACTTATAGTTTCCCCAGTAAGCACAGTTTACATGAAAAGTTATCCTGGATGCTGGTGGCCAGTGGGGGGAAACAGGAGTGGTACCAGCCCCCCCACTCAGGTATGTATGTTCTATCATATCAGACTTCCCCTAAGGAAATTGTTAATGCTGCAGAATACCACCTTTTTATATAGAATACCAGAATACCACCTCCTGGGGAGAAGATCTAAAACAGCAAAAGGCGAAAAATTGCACAACATATAGCAACTTGAAACATCAAGGATTATGATACTACAGGAGAGAAAAACTGTCAAGAATGCAAGTGCAGATATATGAAGGATCTTATCTTCCTAATCTTATATACCATATGTTCAAAATTGCCCTGATGACAAAATTCTAAGAAATGGAAGAAAATGCAAAAAAGCAAGTAAGTGTCATGAGAAATAGAAGTAATAGAAAAAATGTATTTGAATATTTTAACAAGAAAATAAGGAGATGTGCCAGATGCAAAAAGATCAATACAGGAGATAAAAAATTCTATAGTGATTTATAAAAGCAGACTAGTCTAACTGGAGTTCAGTGACTCATATAATAAAGTGACCCATATAATGAAAAAAGAGAAGACATAAAGACATTGAAAAGTTGGATTAGCAGAACTAACATTGTTAAAATGATTATCCTACCCAAAGTAATCTACAGATATAATGCAATCCCTATCAAAGTTTCAATGGCATTCTTGAAAGAAACAACAAATAATAATGGAATTCATATGGAACCATAAAAGACTGAAGAGCTACATCAACATTGACAAAAAAGGAGAGAGGGGGCATCAATTGTCTGAACATTAAATTATACCACAAAGCTATAGTAGCCAAAATAGTATAGTATTGGAATGAAGAACAGACACACAGACCAATGGGACAGAACTGAGAGCCCAGAAATAGGCTCACAGCTATAAGGACAGATAATTTAGAACGTAGGAGTCAAAAGTATACACTATAAAAAGAGTCACTTCAACAAATGATGTTGAAAAACTTTACAGTCACATAGAAAAGAATGAAACTAGATTATCATGTCAAAATTTACACCAAATTTAAATTAAAAAGTGTTTAAGGCTTGGATGTAATGCTCAAAATTTTAAAATACATTGAAGAAAACAGGCAAATCACTCCATGACGACGTTTTCAGTGACGTCTTTGTTAATTCATTTCCAACAGCAACAATAGCAAAAATGAATATAAATAAATGGAACTACATCATAATAAAGAGCTTCTACACAGTTAAAGAAGCAATAATTAAAACAAAATGATAACCTACGAAAGGGGAGAATATAATTGCACATTTTACATCTAATAAAGGGTTGATTTCAAAGATATTTAGAGTTCATAATACTCAATAAAATAGAAAACAAAGAACTCAATCAAAAAATGAATAAAAGAACTAAATAGACATTCCAAAGACATACAGATAGTTGACAGATACATGAAAAAAAATCACTATTACTTATGAAGGAAATGGAAGTCAAAATGACAATGATATACCATCTTACATTTGTGAGAATGGTACATATAAAAAAGTTGAGAACAAGTGTTGATGAGGATGTGGAGAAAAAGAATATCCCTACACTATTGGTGGGAATGCAAAATGCTGTGGCCATTATGGGAAACACTGGAGATGTTTGTCAAAACATTAAAAACATAGCTATTATATGATCATGCAACTCCATTCTTAGATATCTAACAAACAATTCAAAAACACTAATTAGGGATATATGCACTTCTATGTTAACTTTTGCACTATTTGCAATAACCATGACAGATGAATTGAGAACATGTCTTATATACACAAAATGGAATATTATTGAGCTATAAATATACATAAACTCTTTTCATTTGTGGCAAGGTGTAAGAACTGGAGGGGATCATGCTAAGTAAAATAAATCAGAAGGAAAGAGACAAATACAACATAGCTCGGTTTATCTGCGAAAGGTACAGAAATAAAACCAAGTTTCAAGCAAAATGAATCCAATAATAAACCCTAGGAATCTGTATAGATTTAAGGTTAACAGAGGGGAAAAATGAAGGGAGCAAAGTGTGTAAGGGGGGAAATGAACTATCATGGGGTACAATGGATGTCTCAGTGATGGAAGTGGTGTGGTGACATGCATTTGAAAAATTGTGAATTTATACCTCTGAATCACGCAGTGTAGGAAACCAGTATTTTCTCAGTAAAACAACAACAATAATAAAAGCTTAAATAAGAAGGGGAAAACCTAAAATAATAAAGCATATTTGAACCACTGCTTTCAAGAATTTCAACATTATGAGAAGACAAAAAGAGAAAAACAATGTGGATAACTTAAAAGAGTAGTATGTATTATTTAAATGAGTGGATTAAAATATAGTAGTTACATTCATTTGAGTTGAAGACTTTCTCTCTAACTCCTGTCACCTACTACAGTATAAACAAGCACATGGAAATTATGAGAAGCTTCCACAAAACTATCTTGTGAGAATCTTGAATGAGGAAGTAGAGTTTGATAAAATAATTCTTCCTATAAACAACTTTCTGAAGATTTGAGATATACAATCCCTCTTTATTTCAGATTCCTCATTGATATTATGATAGAAGAGATCAAAATATTCCAAATAAAGTGTGACTTCTGGTATTATAAATCATATACAAATATTGTCCAATAAAAACATATCATGTATAGGAGATATTTCATACAGAAAACAGTTTATTGTTATTATATGTATATTATTGAAACTTAATCAGATAATAAAATAAGAAATCAATAGCTCTGGGCCTCCCTGGTGGTGCAGTGGGTTAAGCAACGCACCATGAAGCAAACTGCAGCCACTGCAGCACGAGTTCAATCCCTGCCACCGGCCAGGGAGGGGACCCACAGGACGTAGCAGACCTCTCCTGCCTTGCCCGCTGCTCCCCTCAGCAGTGTACTTCGGTCATTCTGCCTGTTCTGCTCACCGCTCTCTGTGGTGAATCCTCTCACCCCCCACATCTCTGGCCTGTACCCCAGTGCTTGTATGCATAAATAAATAAATCTTAAAAAAAGAAATAAATAGCTCTTACCAGAAATATTTAAATATTATAAGTATATTCTTGACTTTTCACTGACTTTTAAAAATAAATCCTCTTTCAAAATTGGTATGTTTGATTCGAGAGTAGGTGATTTTTATTACATTTTCTTACAATCATAATTTATAAAAAAACAATTCAGACATCCCTGGTGGTGCAAAGGGTTAAGTCTCAGCACTATCAAGCTATACCAGCCACTGCCACATGTGTTGGATCCCTGGTCAGGGAGCAGACTCACAAGGCACAACAGACCACTCCAGTGTCACCCACTTCTCTTCTCAGCAGTGTATTTCAGTAGATCTGCCTATTCTGCTCTCCACTCTGTTTCTGTGAATCCTCTTAACCTCCTCATCCTACCCACACCTTTAGCCTATACCCCAGCTCATGTATGCATAAATAAAAAAATCTTTTAAAAAATAAATAAATACAAAATACTGGTAACCAGTGTCAAAGAGGAAAAGATAAATGGTAGACAAAAAGGATATAGGGGTCAATTTTGTGGGGGTGATTGAAACTAGATTTCTGGTGCTAATCATAATGTTATATATACATTTCAAAATATAACCTTGCACTCCTGAACCTATGCAATGTTATAAACCAATATGCCTCAATTAAAAAACAGAAAACAAAAACTGCATTTTAATGAATGTGAAAAATCATACAGACTAGAACATTATGACTTTGTTACTTAAGTAGATATTGAGAAGTTTATTCCATATAGTGCCCTGGCAATTAACAACAGAGTGCTTATAAACCCTAAAAAATTCAGATTTTATATTGATATAATTTATTGACAATTATCCTAGATAGATGTAGAAAAAATAATATGGCAACTAAGCATTTTTTATGAAAGGTCAGAGGAAGGCATTTTCTAATGAAATGATCATTCTGCATTATAACAGGAACTTCTCTATTATTTTCCACTCCATGCCATTTTGTACTTCCTTACCTGCCAAAATTTAAGCAGTTCTGCTACTGTAAATTAAAGTTCTCTAGATTAAGAGATCTTTTAAGCTGTTTACACCCAACAATGGCAAACATGGACCACTGCTGTCTGTGGTTTGTGATTTAAATCTAGGGAGCATTTAAATACAAAGAAGCTGTCACTTTCAAAGTAGTGGGCACTGGAAAAAGCGGACAGTAAATAATGGAAACAAAATCTTTTAGTTCTTTAATTCTGATAACATCATTTAACGTAAAGTGGAAAATTGTTATTTCACACTAGAGAAGATTTCTGATTTTAATTTGGCCTTCCCAAAAAGGTGAGAAGCTTCATTAAAGATTTCCCTCTGTTCATTAATTAATTGATAAGCAGTGCTTGGAGGAGTGGTTGTCATTAGGAGTTTCTCTAGAGACAATTTTTCAGGAAGCAAAACTATCAACTAAGGACTATTCTATATCAGTGCTTAATATGCACAAGTAAGGGTAGAGTTAGTTTATATTTCTCTGAAGCTACAAAGAATATAGTTTTAAATCTCAAGATAACTCAGTACTTAAAGTGTGATTCCCTTGAATCATGTAAGTTTTTAATAGTACACAAAAGATATGGGTAATTGCTTTAAAATATATACTTATTATCTATGTTACATATTCCTATTTGTATACTTGTAATACTTTCAAGTAACATCTGTGAAAGGGTTGATATCCAAAATATATAAAGAACACATGCTACTCAATAAAAAGAAAGTAATAAACTGAATCCAAGACAGAAGATCTAAATGGACAGAAGAACTAAATGATGAACATACTTTAAAATAGCATTAGAAAAATTCTTTACTTCATTTGCCTTTATTAAAATATCATAAGATGTTATGGTATTTTTCTCTGTTTGTCCAGCAATTGTCTGGCCCACTTCTCCAGTCTCCTCCCATTCCTGCCACATACACACAAATTCTCAGTTGTCATGGAGCTAGTTGTGATGTATATTTCCCCATAGAATTTATTTTACATTCTCTAGAATCAAATGCTTTAAAATCAGCAGAGTTTGAGAAGTGGTCAGCAATCACACATACACAAATATTTCATAAGACTTGTTTTGGAACAGCAGAATAAAATTGCTGACTGACTCCCTAACTAAAAGCCTTTATCTGGAAAAAAAAAATCAAAGAAATAATCAAGCAATTGTATTGTCTAGAAATTACCTATGAGGGATAGAGCAAATAGGGAAACATTCATTCAAGGAGAATTCACCAAATCCAAGTTAAAAAAGCAAGAGACCTGGTGTTGGAGCCATGAGTACCTCTTCCTAACAATTACTCCATCTTATGGAAACATTCCTCAGCTTTATACTCCATACAGGAGTAGTCAAGAAGGCAGGACTCTCCCTCTAGTTCTTTGGCTGGCACTACATTTTCATTCACAGTGTGGCAAGAAGCTGGCATTTTCCATATCTCCTAGCCCCTTGCTGCAGAAGCTCTGTTCAGGGCTGAGATGGCTAGGGTAGCCTTCTACCACATAGACATGACTTGTTGGGCACTAGTTACCCAGGTGTGATAGCTGGAAGCACTGGGCATTTGATCATCATGAACCAGATAGCACTCATGGTAGAGGTTCTAAGCAAAGGAGGGCAAACCAGTATTGGTCCATACAGCAGGTATGTTGCTACCAGAGAAGGGAGCTATAATTCTTACCCTCAGTTCTTGAAGTAGAGCAGAATTACTGTCAAGGAGTAACAGATGATAGGGCTGAGATCTTCACAGCTCTTCTTAAGAAAACTGATATCACTTGAAATAGAACATTAAAAATTCTGTCATAGGCATTGCTCAAAGTAATGTAGAAAATAAAGAAGGGCCTTTTAAGTACTTGATGCTATAGCTATAAGTGAAAAGGTAGAGTGATATGAAGTTTAACAAGGAGATCTAGGAAACTGTTCAGTTAAGAAGAACCATTTCTTGACCACTGTCTTTCTCTGCGAACAGAAAGATTCCACAAACGCTAGGCGATATGCACTTAGAAACAATCAGAAATGATGTTTTCAAAATTTGTATACAGATTGACATAGAATAGAATTCTCACTGAAATTCGGGGCTTAAGTACAACCTCTGACAAAAACTCAGTGAAAATAAGTGACACTGACACAGGAACTGTTTTTGGGAAGCCAGGATAAAAGCACATAAGTCCTTGGATGTTTGATAACTCATGTGCATCACTTGAAACCATATTCTTTGGGACAGATGACAGAGAAAATTCAAGGTTCCAGTCGTTGGTCATAGAAGTAGTACTTCTTGAAGTATGACTGTAGTATCAAAGCAACACACACACAAGCAAAGAACATAGGTTAAGCACACCTTTTGTTTTAAACACGGCTTATACGTATCTGAACATGAAGCCTGGTGGGCAGTGTAAAAGAAGAAAATACCTGAGCAGAGACATAAGGGGCTATGCACTATAGAGAGAAGTAGTCTTCACATAATAACTAAACCAGGTCACAAAAAAAATAAATTACTGGGGCCTCCCTGGTGGCGCAGTGGGTTAAGCAGCACACTATGAAGCAAACCGCAGCCACTATAGCATGAGTTCGATCCCTGCTGCCGGCCAGGGAGGGGACCCACATGGCGCGGCAGACCTCTCCTGCTGTGCCCGCTGCTCCCCTTGGCAGTGTACTTCCGTTGGTCTGCCTGTTCTGCTCCCTGCTCTCTGTGGTGAATCCTCTCACCCCCACACCTCTGGCCTGTGCCCCAGTGCTTGTATGCATAGATGGATAAATCTTAAAAAAAAAAAAAAATTACTAAGTAAATAGCAACACAAAGACCTGATAATGAGATCAATACCACAGTTGCCACAATATAGTATCTAAAAATGTCCACTATTGAACAAAGATTATGAGACATACCTGTATAGAAGAGAGGGAGGAAAGGAAAGAAGATAGAAAAGCTAGAAAGGAATGAGGAAAGAAAAAGAGGAAGGAAGGAAATATTCAATAGAAATGTAATTTTAAGAATTACAGGACTAGCCTCCCTGGTGGTGCAGGGGTTATAGACACAGTGCTATCAAGCTATCTCCAGCCACTGCAGCATGAGTTCAATTCCTGGTCAGGAAGCTAACCCAGATGGTACAACAGACCTCGCCCTACTGGTCCCCTCATCAATGTATTTCAGTGGATCCACCTGTTCTACTCCCTACTCTGTCTCTGGTGAATCCTCTCTCACACACATCCCCTATACCTCTAGCCTACCTTCCAGTTCTTGTATGAATAAATAAATTAATCTTTTAAAAATATTAAAAAAGAAATTTCATGGCCTTCCTTGTAGACTACAGATTAAGTCTCAGCACTATCACTGCTATGAATAAGTTCAGTTTCCAGCAAGGGGTTAATCCACATATGGCTCAACAGACCTCTACTGTCTTGCCTGCTGCTCCTTTTTGCAGTGTATTGCAGTAGATCCACAAGTTTTGCTCCTCACTCTGTCTCTGATGAATGTTCCCACTCTCTGAACCTCTGGCCTATCCCCCAGTTCTTTTACACACACACACAAATAGAGTTTCAGATGTTGAACTTAACAGAAACTAAAATATTCAAATGAATATTAAACTGTTACATATTTATGAGTATGCTTTTAAAAAAGGCTACCATAACTAATTAAGGTAAATATAGAATTATATTTCAAATATTAAGTATCATTACAAATATCGTTAATGATAACAGTACAAGTATAGAGAAAAAGGATATAGGAGTATAGTTTCTATTAAGTTAGTATAAATCTAAAGTCTAAAATAGTTTTAGTACATCGAGAAATATAAACCCTAGAGAACATGGAAATACATATTTGCTTTCAAAATGCATTACTACATACAATAAACAAAACAGTATGATCTTGTCATAAAAACAGATGTGTAAATCAACAGAATAGTGTAAAAGCGTGGGACTAAACTCATACCACCATTGTGGCCATTCACAGTGTGGTATCTCTGAATGGAAATCTTATGTATAGAATCATAGTCATCAAAGGTTACAAATGTAAACAAAGCCTCTCTTCTTGCCACATCCTGATTTTAATCACTTAAAATTTCCCACACTGCTCAAAATAATGCCTTAAGTGATGTTCTTAATGTCTTCTTTAATGCCACTAACAAAAATCTTCTTCACAGTTAAGTGAGCACTGGGTCTTTGAGAACCATCTCTCATCTCTCAGCAAAACCCAGTTTGTTTCCACAGCTCTTCCATCCACCTCATGAGGCTTTGCATTCACTGCTGCAGCCACCTCCTCCACTGTGGCATAAGTAATAATCTCAAAGCCTACTTGCTGTTTGGATTACTCATTACCACACCATCTGTGAATGCTCCCCATTGCTCAAAATGGCTTCTCAAGCTCTTATTGGTTGTTTCAAAGCTTAAACCTCTGATGAGGAGCTTCCACAGTTGTTTTAGCTTTCTAGAAGACTATGCCTTGGACATGACAGTGGTGGAAGGGGAGACTTTTGCCATGTTTACGTGGCAGCATCCATAGGCAGAAAGGAGTAATCTAATGAAAGTATCTGTTTTGTTTTCCTTTTTTATCACTGTGACTTGCTTTATCCCATATTTTTTTTCAAATTCCCTCCATTTTGTTGAAAATACTGCATTCAGTCTACTTGACTTATGATAGCAGAGATAATAGAGATGTGGGAAGGGTCATATGATGATGTATATTTAGTGAAATTAAGGAGAAGCCAAGTCCTTTTGGGTATATTCCACTACTTGAAAGGAAGTTAGTAATTCTAATATTATAGTATTCATTGGACTTTATAAAATTATGAAATGTTTTAAAGGTTAAATAAGGTTATTAAATGGTTCTTGGAGTTAATAAATTAGTCACTATAGATTTTTTTAACAAAGGCACTTTAAGATAAAGCAGAATGGTTTGGAATTGCATTGATTTATACAGTTAAATGCCCCAATATATATTCCCTTTCACTTTTCATTTAGAAATATAACCAAGAAAATGTTAGTCTTACTGATTATAATTTTTGATACTAAATTAGAGTAATTAAGTATATCTTAATTGATTTTTATCTAGGAAGGAAGAGTATTTTTAAAAAATCGAAAGAAAATGTGTCTGCTCTAAGTGTCTAAGATGGTAGAATAATTTAGAGAAGAAGGCACTTGTTGAAATGTGCAAACATGGGTGGGGGGAAAAATGAAAATGGTTTCATGAAAAATCTTCAGTTGTCAAATATTAAAATACAATTTCTATTCTGATTTGTTACTTTAAATTTCTGGATTTTGGATTCCTCTATAAAGTGATGAAAGTAGAACAGATACAGGAGTGAGACAATGAACAAGGGATTTGATGGAGACAGACAAAGGAGCTTTCATTGTTTATTTTATTAATTCGAAGAGTCAAAATGCACTTAAGGAAAGGATATAGCATGTCAAAATCTTAATGGGTAAATGAGCAGCAAAAGGAGAGACTAAGCAGTCATTTTGTCAAAGCAGGGTGAAATGAGGTAGCCCTCTTAACTGTGTTTTTCTTTTCCAAGTATGCCTAAAGTGGCAATGTAAATCCTAGACTTCAGCCTCTTTCATGTAGTGTTTGATATTTGAGCATTTTTAGGGAGTGAAGAGATTGGATGGTAGTGCCATTGCCTAACTGTAATGGTCAATATAGAACCAAAAGAAAGCAACTAGAACAGATGTTTTTGGCTACCTGACCTCAACATGACCTCTTTGTGAAGCAGGGTCATTTATTTTGTCCATATAGACTCAATATGTCTTTGAACTCTGTTTCCATTGGAAACCTGTCCTTAAGATAAGTCTTTAGTCTTTAACCACTCAAAAACTAGTTCACTTTAGAGTAAGTCTTGTTTAGATTGTTGTTGTGTGGTTGTTTTTTAATTTTACCCCAACTATAGTAACCAAGTTCCTGATTTACTTTTCCCATGGCGAGTCTTCACTACTGACCTTTCTACAAGTCTATATCCCTGTAGGATTCCAGGTTCAACCCCACAAGATCCTATCTAGCTAATAGTGCAGAGACCTATATTTTTAGGTTAAACAGTTTTCTATCTCCACCAAAACTATGGTTTATGGATAATGCTACCAGAACAGACAGCAGAAGTATAGAGAAGATACAGAAAACAGGGAACATATGCTGGACCTATCGTTATAATGCAAAAAAGGAGAAAACATGAGCAATGCAGTCTGGGTAGAGAGAAGGTTACTACATAAGTTGACCAAACCCCATTTTAAAATACTTTGACAAGAAATGGGAGACATTCAATTAATATATTCAACTCTAAGATATACTTGCAGTTCATGGGATTTTGTACAAACTTTGATCTTATAGATTATCACTAACTTTTAAAGATTTTCATTTCATAAATGTTACGTAATGATCCTATTCTGAAAGGAAGTTCACATTGTTTCAATAAAAGGTGCTTTTTCTTTTAACACTAACTTTCATTTCTACAATTTAATATACTGTGATGACAGAATGATCACTGCATTTACTCAACCATAATGGTGTTGGTAACATGAAACTTAGATCATATATATGACTATATATAGTTATTTCCTTTTATCAGGATCAAAATCTATGAATGCTTATTATGAACTCATTAATTTATATCACAACTATAATGTGAACTGCCAATGAGACACAAAATATACCACAAGTCACACCATCATAGCAGGTATGATTGCTCTAAGGCATTATGTGACTATTTATCATGCAAAATGTGTCCACCTACAGATCATTTGTGCACAGACTTATATGTATGTACATGCACATATAAATCTCTGTGCTTTTCTGGAACTCTGGCCATCGTTTTTTTTTCTGTTAGAATTAAATATTATCAAAACAATCATGATCCTTCATCATTTTTTATTATGGTAACATTTACCTTCATTTGAACAGTCTTTGGCCACAAATCTTCAGTTGTTGTATTATAGTGCCTACTATTTGATACATAACAATGTACATAAGTCTCAAAAGAATGTATATAATTTAGAAATATATAAGCAAATGACATTTAGATCTGGAAAATATTTTCATAAAAAATAAAATAAGTATATAACATTTGTAAATTGCCTATATTAAACCTTAGAGTGTTCTTAAACAAACAATTTTGTTCATGCTGATAAATAAAGCAAAGGAAAATGCAGTGATTTTCATCTATTTAGCAGTACTAAAGCACACAAATGTCATTCTATCGAACCCATATCTATCAGAATAAATGACTGAATTTCTACCAGTTATTTGATGAAATAAAATAAAGTTGTTTTAATAGGACATACCCTCTGGATCAATGATTCCTGTTTTGAAAATGAACATGTTTGTTTTCCCTAGGCATTTTTATGGGAATAAGATATCATTATTCTAGGACTTTGTTTCATTCTGCTGACATTTCTAAACAGAGAATGCTTATTTCTGTTTAGGTCTGTGAGCTTATTTACAAACATGAATATCATTGGAATAGGAGAAAATCCATGCTTTTGAAAAATGTATATTTTAACTAATATTAAGTCTGATTTGTTGAGTGTTTTTAACTATTCTTTTTCATAAGTGAAGTACCACTGAAAATATGTATTAACTCTTTTAGGAGACAAGGATACTCTTATTGACTAAATGACTGAACTGATTCATTAACTAGTGCCTTAATAGCCTAAAAGAGTAAATGTAACTTCAAAAGGTGCCAAATCTACAACCATGGAACATCTCTGGCCTGAAAATAATCAATATAACTATTTTACTTTCCATTTTGTGAAAGATTTTATGGCCATTTAGTAGAGTTCCTAGGCCTTGTTTTAGATGTTTGTTTTTTCTTTCAAGGATACCTGATAGACCTGAATAATACAACCTACAGAGAAAAAAAAAAAATAACTGCTATATTTAAGGATAAGGTTAGGATGAAACAAGAGCAGCATGTTATATTTTTTAAAAATCTCAGGAAGTCACTATTATGTAGAGATATCATAGTGGCCTGAGTCAGCTAGTCAACTTACTAAGCTTTTTGGAGTGATGAATTAGTGTTGAATCTAAAAAAAAATGTGTAGAGGTTTATATAAAAGATTTCTTTATTTTTTATTATTACTTTAATTTTCTATGAATTGTGGGGACCATGGGCTTATCCAACAGAACATCATGTCTGGACACAATATATATGTGAGAAAATAATATTATAAAACATTGATATTATACAGCATTCATTCTTTGAATATTTTTTTAATTAGCCTGATCTGCATCAAGTAGTAGGGATACAGAGTTGAAATAAGCCCTTATTTCTGAGGAGTTCATAGTCTGTTAGGGGAAAGAAATAATCAAGGTAAGGTGTAATGCAGACCTCACTACAACTACCACCTTATTCACACAGCTTTAGATTTGCAGACACTGAAAATATTTTAGGATATGCATATGAGACTCTCAGACTATGTCCACCATTTTTTCATTTGTTTCTGTAGCTTATATACATTCTAATTTATGAAGTTTTGCTCTAAACCCCACGTGCCCACATGTATACACAACAAAGTCCCTCATCTCCTAATAATCCTGTCTCAAACTTAATCTCAAAGAAGGAAGGAGTAACGTCCGAGTAGCCAGTTTATGGTGCTAATACCAGAATCACCAGGCTACCTGCTTCTTTATCCAGTTCTGTCCTCCTCCTCTATTGTTTATAAGTCTGTATGTATTTCTCATAAAGACAATCCTTCTATTTGTTAGGAAGATTTCACTTTCTCTTTTGAAATCAGAAATATTGTCCCTACATTTTTCTACTTTTCCATTTTGCCAAAACATGAAAATAATGGAATTCTGCCTTGTTTAAATCATTATTATCTGAAGTCTCAGCTAAAGCAGCTAAACTTAATATTTGATAATACACTGGGCCTCCAGAATCTCTAGGTCTCTAATCTTGTGTTTTATTTACAGTAGGTAAAAGGAAGACTTTAATGAGGAAAATCTGCATAAGGTATATTCAGAAGTACGGGAACATCCTGTCTAAAAGCTCTAGAGAATAGGGTTAAGATATTAAGGCCACAAAGTCCATCTGCATACTATTTATAAGTAATCTCTAAGCTCTCTCCTTTCTCTAGTCATGAATCTGAATACAATTAATTGGCCTTTTTCTTTTATCTAGCTATTATAGCTGGTTTAGTAAGGCCTGTCATGAAATGGGTAAATGCAATTATAGAGGAAACAATTCATACATGTAACTATTTAGACATACTTAATATTTTTTGATCCATTCCTCCATTACTATTAGAAAAACATGATCTGCACATACATTTCATTTCACCTCTCCAAATTCTATGATTTATACAAATCTATCTGTTAACCAGTTTATATAAAGTCATATCACCAGGAATTAAAAATTTCCAGTTTAGATATTTAGGTATTTGAATGCATCAGTAGTAAATGGACTGGGTATTAATTGTCATAGTTTCCAGTAAACACATGTTCAATTTAGGTTTTAAATTTTAGATCTGTCTTTTGCAATACATTTCATGTGGTAATTTCTGAAGTATACGATTAAAGACCCAGTTTGAATTTTTTTTTTTTTATTTTTTTCTTTTTCCTCATTAATGAAAAATACATAAATATTTGAGCACTTAGGTAATTTTATTCTTTTTAATCCTAAAATATAGGTGGCACATCCTCTTATTTAATTTACATAGATATTTTCACATTTAGATATCTGATTTACCTTAAGATATTAATCTTTAAAACTTTTTTTTTAAAAGATTTATTTATTTATGCATACAAGAGCTGGGGTACAGGCCAGAGGTGTGGGGGGTGAGAGGATTCACCACAGACAGAGCTGGGAGCAGAACAAGCAGATCAACAGAAGTACACTGCTGAGGGGAGCAGCGAGCAAGGCAGGAGAGGTCTGCCGCACCATGTGGGTCCCCTCCCCGGCCAGCAGCAGGGATCGAACTCCTGCTCCAGTGACTACGGTTTGCTTCATAGTGTGTTGCTTAACCCACTGCGCCACCAGGGAGGCCCATTAATCTTTAAAAATTATGAAATAATATTTAAACTTCTCAAAGTGAAAATCAAATAAAGAACTTAATTCCTCCTACCTGCCAAACTGATATCAAAACTCCTAACTACTGATAAAGTACCAGCATCAATAACCAGAACACATTTGCAACCACCTGTTTATGGAGGCTTGGAAATGACAGTTGTCTGCTAGTTCATACCTGCCCAGGAAAACCTATCTTTCTATGACAATAATGACAAAGAATAATATGATTTTCTATTTCTTAGCTGTAACTATTTCTACAAACCTCGAGAAAAGATACCAATGTATTATTACTTACTGGATCGCGTTTGAATTTGACAATAAAAACTCTTTCTTTCAATTAGTCATGAGGATCTTCTTCTGTGTGTTCATGTCTTCAATTTTTACTAGTTTTGTCAGATTTGACTCTTTGTATGCTTATATATTTAGACAAGACTTTTTATAAAGAAGTGCTTCCTCATTTTAAAGCTCCAAAGTTCTTTTTCAGGGTGTTTTTCTGAAACAGTTTCCTCTTTTTTACAATTTGACATAAGTATCTATGTGTTAATATCTGGATATTTCAAAGTGATTTATAATCCAGTACTGATTTAATCCTCTCAAATTTTTTCTTGTACAGGTGTGATTATTGTCCCCACTTACAGATGTGGAAACCAAGGCTTAGAATGATAAGGTAATTTAATGCAACCATATTTTGAGGGAAAGAAGGTAGCTTCTTTTGTGGAACTTAAATTGTTTGTGATGGCAAGTTGGAATAACATTAGTATCAAATCAGCTAAGAGATTTTACTTAATTATAGAGGTAATTACAAGTCAATGATTTAGTTAAAACAAATCACACTTCCATTGTTCTTATAAAACATCTTACTTGCTATATATATGTATATACATATATATATAACTATTACCAAGTTTTTAAAAATCAGATAAAACCTGCTTAGAGCACTTTTATCTCCTTTAAAAATCCATACTCAGCATCTATGTGTTTCTAGAGAAAGACCAAAACAGAGGCTGCTGTATATTAACTTTCATAAGAAAATGAATATAAGTGTTTTACAACTCATTTGAGGTGTTATGGATCATTCATAATCTCAAATGTTTCTAATGAACCTCAAAGAATTCTTCAGGACAGGTAAAAATGCATCAGCCACAAGTCTTTGCCTTCCCCATTCTATTCTTATTACGGTCTTTTTAACATGGAAACTTCAGGTTTCTTTCCATAATCTTACGTAGTCCAATTTTTAAAAAACTGTGTGCTCTTACCCAAACCAAATATATTTTTGTGCATCTGTGCTGTGCTATTAGTACTATGCATTGCTATTCACTGTTAGATGTTCTAGAAGTCGGGCCTCCCTGGTGGCGCAGTGGGTTAAGCAACGCACCATGAAGCAAACCACAGCCACTGCAGCACGAGTTCAATCCCTGCCACCGGCCAGGGAGGGGACCCACATCATGCGGCAGACCTCTCCTGCCTTGCCCGCGGCTCCCCTCAGCAGTGTACTTCCGTTGATCTGCCTGTTCTGCTCCCTGCTCTCTGTGGTGAATCCTCTCGCCACCCTCCCCCCACACCTCTGGCCTGTACCCCAGTGCTTGTATGCATAAATAAATAAATCTTTAAAAAAAAATAGATGTTCTAGAAGTCTCAATTTTCACCTCCATACTTATAAACATATTTGGATACATTTTCACCAACTTTTTTTTTTTTTTTTTATAATGAATGCAAGAGCAGGGTACAGGCCACAGGCGGGGAAGTGAGAGGATTCACCAGCGACAGAGTGGGGAGCAGAATAGGAAGATCGATGGAAATACACTGCTGAGGGGAGCAGCAGGCAAGGCAGGAGAGGTCTGCTGCCCCATGTGGGTCCCTTCCCTGGCCGGGGATCAAACTTGTGCTGCTGTGCAGCAGCTGCTTCACAGTGCGGAGCTCAATCCGCTGCACCACCAGGGAGGCCCATTCACTAAAAAAATTCTTATTTGACATGAATCATGACTAAGTAATCTCCTCATATAAAAATATACATTATATTGTCATTTTGGGGGAGAATTTTCACTAGCTCTGTTACTGGTCTTATGTGAAATTTACTGCCCTAGCTTGTAATCTTTCGTTTGTCTTTTTTAGGATATGATTAAACCCTATTTTCTTTCTATTAAAGTCAACAATTCATGTTCATACTTTTTCACAGCTAACAGGCAATATCAAGCAAGTCAGAGCATTAAACCACTCTGTCCCTTAGCAATTGAAATATCCAAGTTGCACTGATTCCCAGGATCTTAAATTATTTGAAAAAGTCTAGAGGGTTGTGCCCCCCTGGTGGTGTAGGGGTTAAGTCTCAGTGCTACCATGCTATCATTGCTATTGCCTGCCTTTGATTCCTAGCCAGGGAGCTAATGAACCCAAAGCAGCAGACCTCTCCTGTCCTGCCTGTTGCTCCCCTCAGCAGTGTACTTCAGTAGATCTGCCTGTTCTGCTCCCCACTCTGTCTCTGGTGAAACTTCTCCCCTCCCCTATTCCCCACACACACACCTCTGGTCTATACCTCAGTTCCTCTACTCAAAAACAAACAAATAAATAAATATTAAAAATTCTAGAGTTTTTTGTTTTTGTTTTTTTGAGTGTACTGCAGTTGATTTCCCTGGACTTAACCTGTGCCCTATAAAGTTTTCCACATCTGGAGACAGGCACCTGTTTTGTGAAATGCCTTACTCCACTCATTTACTGACATTATTCTTTTGCTTCCAGTAACTTGAATTGATACTCCCTGATGGCATTTTACTCATAAAATTAGGTTAAAGTAAAGTTAAATGAGAATGTCAATCAGATAGGGGAATAAGCTTTCAAGAGTCTGTGTGGAATTGAAACACAACAACTCCTTTGCCTTACCCCATGATGGCACATAGCTTTGTAGGCTATGCCTATTCATGTATGTGAGGCCAAAGGTTTTTGTTTGTCTTGTTAATTTTACTTTAACATTAATTGTCAGAATTACCACCCTTATCAAGACTGATTGTCTCAACAAGTCACTAGTCAATATTTAATTACCAAAGCAGTAATAACATGATTCAGTTCTTGGACTTGGGCCATGGGTCATTTCTGAAGGTGGCTTAGGTATCACATACACAACACTATGTGTCACATAAACCCAAAATAACTCCACAAATTTTGGGTAAGAGATAATTGAATAAATCATATATCACTAACTATTTCTGGTCTTGGAGACATACATACAAGCATAGGACATTGCGAGATTTTGATTTGTAACTCAAAGCGAATATGAACTCCAGAAGAGTTCACTATAGATACCATTAATTATCATGCTTTTAATTAGGCAAGAAGTTTTTCATTTCAAAGTTGTCATTAAGCAATCACTTTTACTGTATATCTTTTCAAATACTTCAGTAGTTAGTGTCATATTTAGTATTGCCTTGAAAGATATATGATTGCCTGTAAGAATTTTTGTAAGGATCAGAGACTCTATTTTCTGAATTTCTGGTTAAAAATCTTGGTCCAGTAAATGAAACATGAATCTTTAAATTTATTTTCAAAAGCTCTTATTTTACTTAATTGTTATTTTTTGTGTTAACATATCAATTATGTCTAATATCCCATCTAGGGAATAAAACTAATCTTATTGCTGGAGACTTACTATTTCTTTTCTTGTTCTAATATTTATTAATCCATAATAATAGTGTCAGACATTACAATAAGAACTTCCATGCCTTAAGTTATGTATGGATTATTCAATGAATCTTCATATTAAATAATGCTATAGCGACATTATGCTTGTGTTATTTCATATTTCCTCTCTCATATTTTGTGACTGAATGTCAGAAACTGAATTACCATGTCAAAAATTACCATATATGTTTACATATAAATTTATATTGATTTCCTATATATCTTACAATCATTTGTACAAAGTTCCCTATAACAAACAAGTCGTACCATGCTATAGTGCTGCTAGCTTATATGAAGCTACTGCTTCCAGCATTTTGTTTTTGAATTCAAATGTTTAGCTAGTTAAAAAATAAAGTTTCATAAAAGTATGGGCAGTTCAGGTCTTACATAAGGCATGCTAAGAAAGACTTATATTTTGCTGAAATTTTTGTAACTTTAACTTTGTTTTTATATCTTTTTTTTCCTCCATAGAATATGCATTGAGTACCAGAGTAAAAAGTGTGATACTGTATGCTGGAAAAAATAAATTATAAATGCTGACCAATTTATAATGCTTCTTATGCTAGATCTCCTAAATGTATTTCACAAATTCATTCTCAACATAGCAAGCATTTAAAAAAAATAAACTAAATAATATGCCAAATATCACATACCTAGCATATAGAGGATATATAATTCAAGTTGAGGAGCATACAATTCCACACCTTTATTACACTAGCATGCAATTTAAACTATATGAGGCAAGTGGAAAACTAATATAACTTTTAATTTTCAATATATTTTCTAATTATACATTATTTTGGTACAATATTATATCAAATAATAAACTTTATAAGGAATTTCCCTTTTGATCATATAAGCAATGAATTTAGTATAAATATAAAATTATGAGCTAAACTTTCCATTTACTTAAAAACGTCTATTTTCTATTTTTTTCTAGATTAAATAAAAACAAATGCTTTGACAGCAGTATCTTGGAGTTGATGACTTTCTATTTTTATCATGTAAGACTATTTCTATGCAACTATCAGTTCAAGAGTCCAAATAGAAATTAGTAAAATGATTAAAGTTATCTATTTGTGGTTTCAGATTTTGTTTCCTTTGAATTTCTGTTATAATATGTTGAAAACATAAACCACAAACCCTTTTTAAAACTAGTTGGGGGAACGCTTTTTTCTTTCACCTTTGAAAATGTTGCAAGTGACAGTAAGAAAAAACAGATATTTAAACAGAATTATATTTTTGTGAATGATTGATAAGAATGTGGTTTTCAACTACCTTGTGAAATTTTAATACGGTTAGGAAGAGTTTCTTTTTGAAAAACAAGCCGCAAATGATAGGTTCTATTTTTTCATTACTGCATAATGCAAAGACCAAAATCCTGTTCTCTCTGCTATCAGTTAATAAAACATTTCCTGAATTATTTAACTTCCTTACAAATTCAAACCATTTTTATGTTTTTATCATTTTTCTGTCAACAGTCAAATTCCAAAGGGAAACACTATTTATGTTCGTGTTTGCTTTTATTTAAAATTGTTTGATTTTAAAAGGTGTAGTATGAGCAGCACTGTGTTTGTTCGACTCTGGCTGATATATGTTATTATGGGTTGACTTTGAGTAAATTGCCATCTTGTTTGCTTAGAAAAAGAAAGATAGAGCTAATTGAATGAAAACACCATACAAAGGATTACAACAGTCCATTTTCTTTATTTGAAATATGTCAACACTGAAATATGAATTTGAAGGTACTATATGTAAAATATAGCAAAGATTAAAATGGCTCTTGAAGATATCTTTTGTTTAAAATATGGTAATTTACATGTAAGAAATTATATTAATTTTCTTGCCAAAACATTTTATATTTCAGAAGAAAATTATTGACCTAATATTCATGGAGCCATTTTTATTGTTTTAAATCATTCCATTAACACTGCTGCTTTGGTCTGTTAATGTTTTCATCATATTAATCAGAAACTATCAAATGGCTTTGTTTGTTCTCAAGTCTTATATTTTCTGACAGTTTGTTAGGAATGTTACTAATATTTCTTTAAAGATTTGATAATATTTTTAATATTGTTCATAGAAATATAAAAATAAGACAGTGATGAAGTGACAAAAGATGAGTGACCTTTTAAAAAGATTTGCAATATGATAAATTAACAACATCTGCAATTGTCTTTACCCATCACCTATTTTCAGTTTATATACAAAATGTTTGGATTTAAACAATGTTTCACATTGTTTTTAAGTAATCTATTTTTGAAGTTATTATCTTATTCTCATAATAAAATACACTGCTGCTTAAATATTTAAAAAAAAGAAAAATTTGAAAAAAGCAATGAGTAATTTGCACTGCAAAATAATTTAAATTTGTATGCCTCATTTTTCTCCTTATAGAGTTCTCTACACTAACCAAATAATATAATCAACCAAGGAAACCATTGTTCATCTGAATTGCATAGGCTTCAGATTCAATGTAAATTCCATGTGATCATGAAATTTGTAGATACAGATTATGAATAAGGGTTTGCACTAGTTTGTTTCCTAGATAATCCTTTCTCATCTTCCTCTTTTAGTGTCCTCCTGTTGCATTTTCTATAAGATCTCCTCTAATGCTAAGCTTCTGCAAGGGGGTTTAATTTTTCTGACTGATGTTTTCCCTAAATTTGAATTAATGTATAATTCTCTTGTAATTTATTTTATTTGGGACTTATTTTATTAATCTGATAAATGTGTTTATGTGTAACTAAATGCTAATATTTATAATGGCTTATTAAGCATTTAAAAAAACAAAGCATTTAAAAGAACAATCTATTTGCATTCTAACCTATTCATAATACTTTCCTAGGAAAAAGAACATTCTAAGAAAGATTTAAAGGTTGGCTACTCCTTTCTTGTCCTACCCCTACTCTTGGCCATAGAGGTATTGCTACTGATGTTGAGTTTCTTTAGTTTCCAAAAGTTTCAAGACAGAAAGCAGAATGCACTGTAAGAGGTTCTTAACACTGTAACTTTACCATGATAAACATTCCCCTCTGCATGTCTTATTAACTGCTTCTACTCTCACAGTTACTTTCACTTTAAATAACATGTCTGAAGCATAGACAGATCCTGTGTAAAATGCAAAAAATAATATATAAAAAGATATCAATCCTCAGTGTTTACGGTAATGTTTAAGAAAGCCCAGTGTTTCCTCAAAATGCATTTTGTTAAACAGAGGCTTGGTCTTGGAGATTCTTAGTCAAGTTACCCCTCATAGGTATAAAGTTTTCTAACACCATCCATATAATTGTAAATAAATGAGTTCAACACAAATACAAATTTGTGGACAGATTTGAGGACAAATTTCACTTATTGCAATAAACTAACTCATTTTAAATCATTCCTGTGAAAAATATCTCTGCCCAGAAACAGGGATTATTTTTTCAAAGATTTTATTTATTTATGCCTACAAGAACTGGGGTACAGGCCAGAGGCACTGGGGGTGACAGGGACAGAGAGGGGAGCAGAACAGCACATCTACTTAAGTACACTGCTAAGGGTAGCAGCAGGTAAGGCAGGAGAGGTCTGCAGCACCATGTGGGTCCCCTCCCTAGTCCCCTCCCTATCCAGGGATCGAACTTGTCCTACAGGACTGTGAGAGCTCTATGGTGCAACACTCCTGGGAGCCACCAAGGAGGCCCCTGAAGTAATGTTTACTGAAGAAGAAAGCTGGACCTGTTGCTCTAATGCACAACACCTCATGTCACAGAGCAATGAGTGAGCAGAAGTGAATTGAGAATTTACTGACTTGCTTAAGGATTATAACACAACAGAATTTTAATTCAATTCAGTTTGACTCAAACTATGAGAGTTTTAATTACTGACATTGGATGGATGGATACATGTGTGAGCTGATGGAGGGATGAGTATATGGATAAATAATAATTTCTGCAATATGAATTACATTTTAAATAATTTGAATTCTGATGTTTTAATTTCAATTCTTATGGCATAAGGCTATGACTAAGAGTATAAATATGTCAGAAATAATATATACAAAATAATGGACACTTTCAAACTGTTCTTTTTAATATAGGTTTGTGGCTTCTTTGAGGGAAAAATACATATTTACTATTCTTTATCCATTTAGTGCCCAGTACAGTCAAATGCATGTAACAGGAAGCTAGGGTATATTTGGATTGGCATAGATTGTTGACTATACTGTCTACTCACATACTTTGAATGAAACACTATAGGTTGACAAAATTTTAACTTAATTTACCCAAGGGACACTAATTAATCTTTCCCTTTTTGATACTATATAAAAATGTGAGCAGAAATTTTTCTTCGTGGACTCCTTCTTATGCCCAGAATTTTGGTAAATAGAGTAGTATTTTTGTAAGGAAAGTAATAAATTTAACTTAATGCCAGCCTTTTTCTGACAGCTTAATTTACTTTTGTTGTAAATATTCATTGCTTAATTCAAGTGTTTATTGGTATATGTGAGGAAACTAAGCTTTGGATGATGAACCTATGTTTAATCACACTATCTTACAATCTTAGTGACAGTAAACATTGCAATCTATATTAGATTATGTGAAACAAAACATTTTTCATTTCCAGGAATTGTTCTCAGATAACTGATGTAGTCAATATGACTTTAATAACTTGCTGGTAGTTTTTAAAGACTATTCAACTATAGGATTTTTTGAATATACATGGTCAGAAATGCCTGTTTTATCATTTGATGATCATGAATTAATACATTTTATAGTCATCAATTCCAAAGGTTATTACTGAATAAAGAATTTGTTTTCAAGACAAGATTGTTACAGATTTGCTTTAAGAAGATACACCAGCAACTGATGAAGGTCATGGTTGCATTTATAAACAAACTAAACAAAGAGCTAGGATAAGGAAAGGAGAACGACCTGTAATCATACAGAAGATAGAAGACAGGTACATAAGGCTCTATTGTCACATTTCAGGTCCATATCAACTAGGCTATAGGAATTATCCTAAATATATGATCTGTTTAAGTTAAAGCAAATTTTGAGTATGACAATGGCTGAAAATAACAGCTAATTGGTTATGTACATGTGCAGCACAACTTAAATGCTTAGTATTGTTGTAGCATTAGTAGAATATTCCTGAGACTATTAAAAGTAATACTTCAACTGGAATGAAAAGGTTTATTTGAGATTATAATTTGAGGGCTAAAATTGCTAAGGAAGAAAACTTGTTTACAATAAGGGAGGTTGCATTTTTAGTTTAATTTTATGAAAACAAAGCATATTTACTTAGGTAAGCATTTCTATAATAAACTATGTTTTAGACTTGGCTATTCTATAAACAAGTATTTTTTCTACTTGAATACTATGTACATGGATAAATGCAACAAATAGGAAGATTAGTAGTGTCAGTAAAATTCTACAATGTCTGTACATAAAAAGGTACTGATATCTAGCTCCATTAGAGTTCAATAAATCTGTATTTCTTTGAATATTGAGCTTCTTTGAAAGAAGCAGCCAAAACCTTTTGGTGTTTGTGAGGGGATTTAGGTTCATTTTTAAAGATCTCTTTTTAAAAGAGAGAGAGAGATTGTTTAAGACTATAAATGTCTTTATTGGAATTATGCTCTTACCCTCATTTATTTTAACAAGATTTGTAATGCATTCTGGCCTTTGATCTCTGAGTTTGAAACACTGCCTGTTGTTCCATTATTCCACCATCCATTTGCAGATAACAATACATCAGAACCTTTTTCTTGCTACAGAAACAATGCCCTTTATTTGAAAAAGGACATTGTTTTGACAGATAAAGTAGGCATTTGATAAATTGAAACAGGTTCTGAATTATTTTGAGGGGATTGTGTGCTACATCTGTCTGCTGATTTTCCACTGAAGTAGTGCTTAACTTTCTTGTCTGTGTGTGATTTATTGAGCTACAGAAAAGGTTAGGAAAATTTCATGGCTCTTCTCATATAATTTGTAAGTGAATCAAACAGCATTTGTTAGTGTTTATGATACTTAAAAGGCAAAATTACTCCTAAACATTTATTCCCAATAGATATGGTAGTGACAACTGAGACAAAAGGAAAGAGCAAACTAAATTATTATTCCTCCATTAGTAGATTCCATGAAGGGGAAGAAAGTAAAACCAAGTGAAAACTATCACACTATCATCACAAACCAGCGATTGTTAGTATGGATTTCATATTAGGTCTTAAATTAATAATTCACTCTCATATAAAAAAAAACTGTGAGATAAACACTGAACAACAGGACTTACTTCTCAGATAAATTTTAAGAGACTTGAGGAAAATCATATTAATTGTCCATATTCCTTATTTTTGCTAAATGAGTTTCTAACTTTCAGAATTCTTCCTTTAATAATATTAAAACTTCCCCTTTAAATGGCAACGGTAGCCAAAGACCAAAGGCTTACCAATTATTAAAAACAAAAATTTCTCTGCATTGCACAAGTCATATTATCAACCCAGCATTTTCTAGTTAATGAACTACCATCTCCCAAATAAGTGAAAATGAAATCTAACTTAGATAATAGGTTTATTGTAACATATAGCATTACCATGTTCCTTTAAATATTGCTATAAAAAATCAATTTTTAAAAATCCATTTTTTAAATTATTTTAGAATCTAGTTATCCACTCAGTCTTTTGGTTAGTAAATACATAATTACTATGCTCATCCAACAGGTAAGGGTATTGCGAGACAAAGAAATAAATGTCAGAGTTGTGGCCAAGGCAATTTGCTGAACGACTGTTAATTTCCTCAGTAATATTTCTTTCAGTAGGCCACACACCAAGAAACTTCATAAAACTTAAGAATGAGATGCTCTAAATGAACACTCTACATAAAGGGTTAAATATCTCATGAAAGCATGCTATTGCTTGTAATTTTTTTAAGACAAATACAATCAAATAAAACATTATATCTTTGAACAATGTTAATTGACTTTAGGTTTACTTATTACTTCTCTAAAGAGGAGCTTTACTTTTTAAGTTAGAAACCTATAAAATATATAGTAACACAATACAAATATATGAAATAGTTACCTTGTTATGTAAATTCACACAGGAAACCTACTTTTCAATGACGAAAAGTAGGATAAGTTTACAGACATTATTGGAAGGGATAAAAATTCCTTGAAACTTGCACTTTATGGCAAATCTGAGGAATGAAATAAAATGCAAGTAATGAATCTAAGACTGTGAGAAGATCTTTGTAAAGTGGATATTTTTAAGGGAAAATTATGTCGAATAAGTCAGTAGAAAGATACTTACTAGATGGTTTCATTAATATGTGGATTGTGGAGAAACAAGGTGAACAGATTAAGACTAGCCCAAAAACTAACCCTTGAAAGCTTACTATAGAAATGACATATCCAGATAGGGGAGGGAGGAATGAAAGGATAAAATCAAATGAGAAAGAATCACAATGGACTGTGGTGGTGGACTATGGGTGATTTTTGTGGTGGGTAAACTACATATCATAATATAATACTAATTAAAAACAAATGAATAACAAAAAAGTTTTTACAGGCATTATCAAGGAAAGTTAAAAACAGACAAAAATATTTTAAAACTCTAATGCAACAGACAGTAACACACCTATGGAATGTACTCAGTAGCTGAATGAAAGACATTATTTCCTATTACCACTTAAATCTTGTTAAATCTTGTCTTTCTTTTCTCTTGTCAGGGCAGTTCTTTATGTCTTTCTCTCTTTTCTCCACCCTCCATCCTCTGTTCTCTCTTGCAGTCTTCTCTCGCCCTCTTCCTACCTCCCTCCCTCCCATGTTCCCTCCCTTTCTGAAAATTGCAAATCCAGAGTGTAGTGACGTATCTAATCATGAACAAAGAAGCATTACTAAATTGTTCTTTGCTTTAATATTCTTTTTGAGTCATTTGAAATATTGTAGCTTATTTTTTTTAATTTATAGATCTGTTGCATAAATATGCCACCACTAGTGATTATAATTATTAATTATTGTATTGTCTTTTCATATCCCAACAAGGGGATATTGTTTGAATATTAGGGGGTAGGAATTTTGGTGAGAGTATTCAGTTAACAAATGTTTACTAACCACTAACAGCGGTCAAACTGCTCAGAGCTAAATTATGAGCTTTCAACAGATAACACACCTTCATTACCTTTTCCTGCCC
>JAGFMF010011655.1:3605277-3619850 GCA_019455555.1 Galemys pyrenaicus | reverse complement strand
CCCTCCCTTCCTTCCTTCCTTCCTTCCTTCCTTCCTTCCTTCCTTCCTTCCTTCCTTCCTTCCTTCCTTCCTTCCTTCCTTCCTTCCTTCCTTCCTTCCGACCCCTCTCCTTATCACTTCCCTTCCCTTTTCTCCCATCCTTTCCTTTTCCACTGCTTTCTCATTTCCTTCCCCTCTTTGCCCTTCCATTCCCCCTTTCATTTTCCAATTACTTTCCAATTCCTATACTTTCTTTTCTCTTCCATTTCCTTCCCTGACCTTTCAGTCCTTACTGTTATTTACTTACTTATTCATACAAACAGCCATTCAGTAAGTATTTACCAGGCACTGTGCAAGGCACTAACTTAAAAAATACTGACATTGATGACAACAAATTAGCCTTTGAACTACATATACCACATGTAGAACTTATAATGTTTGTTTTCCTTCATTTATTTAACTGTAGCTTACATTGCATTACAAGTTTCTCAAGGAAAAAACAGTTTCTTATTTGTTTCTACAACCCCAAAGTCTATTAACCAGTATATTTTTATTGCCAAAATTTATGAGTTAAAAAATTAATAGGACTTAGTGATACAGATTGATTAGAATAAATGGTCCTATAAACAAATGGTTATTAAATCCCTTTGAAGTATTATTTTTAGATACCAAATAAATTAGGATTTTGAAAATTATAAATTTCTTTACAAAAGAAAGTTATTATAATGAATCTACCAATATCCCTCTGGGATTTTTATGAATCGAACAAAATCCAATCAATTTGTATTCTTATTATGTCAAATAGGAAGGCCTCACCTCATAGTCCCAGGATACAGGAAGTGTCAGCATCATCTCTGGGATAGTCAAACTCTCTTAAAATATTTGTGTGTGTGTGTGTGTGAAGGGTGTGTGTAACAGAAATGGCCATTTTAAGGGCTATAAGTGTCTATTGTTATTTTTAGCAAGAAATTTGATCTGGGCCATAGCAATGTATTTGAACAGTATGTACTGTTTACGTTGGTTATCGATATAATTTGTTCTTGTGATATACCTGTTACAAGAAACATTTATTTTGCACTGTATTCCTATCAAATATAAAAGACAATATGAATTATCAATTGATGGAATCTAACTTCAAGTGACTTTCCTCTCAGAATAATATGGAAACTAGCACTGCAGTTATAAATCGCTTATGCCTATTAGAAATTGTGCCAGTATATATGATAGATATGTATTTTGAAAAAAATCTCTTACAGCATTTTCTATTATTTTTTCAATGTTTAATTTTCAAAAAGCAACAGGAATTTAGCAATTTAAAAAGATTTTTCTCTTTTAAACAGAAAGTCAAATGACTAAATTCTATTTATAAACAGTATTATTTATGAGAAAATTACTATTGTTTTCTGACTTTTAAAATTATAAACTTTTGTGTGTGTGTTTTAATCTATTAAAGAAAGCTTCTATAATTGGCTTTTGTTCAAAGGAAATAAAAATGTATTAATTAAGTTGTCAATTAAGTTTTAGGAATAATTTTAAAAGTGGAAAAAGAACAAGTAAGAATTTTGAAAAATTTAATTAGAAACAAAGTCTCAGATTGCTGTGGAGTAAAATGTCAAGCTAAAGTCCTAAAGCTGGCAAGTGGTTTTAATATTATGTATGAAACATATTAAAAAATAAATATATACATAACTTATAATGAATAAAACTATTCAGGATCTAAACCTTATATAAACAAATGTCAGTCTTGAAGTTTTCTTAATTATGATTTTATGGGAACTATCAAAATGTGCGCTGTTCTGCCATTGTATCTGAAAAATACCTCACATAGTCATAAGGAAATAAAAGGGGTTTTAAGAAAATTTGAAAAGTTTGATATTTTTTATCTAAAATTTATCTTAATGCATTTCTTAGTTTTAATTACAATCAGCGATTGCATTCAATACTTTTGTTATTTAAGTTTCACTAATTGAAAGGTCAGCAGCTTTTCTAGCAACTAGAATACTTTATTCCACTGATTCTGAAAATGCCTATTTTCTAAAAGTAGCTTACAAAGTAGATAGGTGATTTCAGTTATACCTACCAATGACTACAACATTACATAAAGTTTGTGTCTGTTGGTTACATTCTAAGAAGAGAAATAAAAAATGAACACTCCCAAATAATTTTGAATCTTTAAGGAATTTGGTGACATCTTACTCAATCTTTTTTTTATGTACAAGTTGCATTTCCCAAATTCCTAAACTCAGAGAGAAAAGACATTTCTTTTAATGCTGTACAAATTTAACTGATTCTATAGAACATAGCCAAAACCTTAGTGGATGCAGAGATTAACTGGTCCCTGTATAGAGTAATATGCATATCTTTTAGATAATTATTCACATTCACATTTAAAGAATAAATAATGTTAAAAGAGATATAAGAATATGGTCCATACACCTAAGGATGCCACTCTCCAAAGATCTAGAAGAATGTGACCTAGTCAGTTTCCCAGTGCTCTCTAAAATTACACAGGAAATGTTGAATTCCATGAGGCATCCACATGCATATCATTTACCCAAGTGTGCACTATAGATGTCACATTTCCATTCTTCTGTTGCTTCTCTTGCTCCCCTTCTTAAAATATGCTCAAACAATTAGATAAAATCATTATGAGTATAGGACAAAAGTTCAACAGAGTAGACCCAGTTTCCATAGTGTGTTCTACCCATATCTTCAGGGTCCAAGGGTTCATGGACAGCAAAGATCTCTCCAAACATTTTTGAACGCCAGAAAGAAGCAGACTTATTCACTTAGCCTTTTACTAAATTCCCAGAGTAAACCTGCTTTCTTTCCTGATACCCAACATATCTAAACACAATTACTGAGGCAACTAAATAAATCTCAGACACAAATAGCCCCAGAGGAAAGCTCACTTAGATCCTCCATATACAGCATATTTTCTATTTCTTTATCCCCAGTAATTTTCAGTTCATTTACTCTGGAGTGCACTATGCTTATTCTTCTACTGTCAGAATACATATTTTTCAAAATATCCTAATATTTTAGTAGCATTCTCTTTTAGTAACATGCACAGTAGAATTCTCAATGTCTTAATTTTGTATCCATTGTGGAATGGGACAGTGGGGAGCAGTTTCTAATTCAGTGTGAGAATATCTGATTAAAATCATTATAACCTCTAGGGTGTTTGATAGTTTCCTCTAAGAATTAGAATATTTTTTTTCTTAAGGAGGTTTTATAAAGGATGCTTACTCTTTAACTTAACTTTCATTGGGAAAGCAAATTTTAAAAAAAAAATCAACTCTAGTTAAAGCATAACAACCAAAGTGATTATATTGATTTATTAATGTAACTAGAATGTTCAAAAAAAAAAAAAGAATCTGGCTTCAAAAAGCACTCAAGGTATGTCTTCAAAGATCCGTAATTCTCTCTCAAAGATCTGTAACTCTTTCACTCCCTCCCCCACCCCAAACTCATTCCTCCCCATGGTAAATTCACTCATAGTTAAGCACTCTCTGTGCAGAACATAACAGAGAATTTACGTATAGTTTTCTTCCAAATAGTAGCTGTAAGTAAAAGAAAACACCTCTTCTTTTTTTCATAGAAGAACTGGGGTGTACCCCAAAGGTATGAGGGATAAGAGGATTTATCAGCAACAGAGGAGGGAGCAGAACAGGCAGATTTACTGAAATATACTGCTGAGGGAAATAGCAGGTAAGACAGGAGAGGTCTGCTGCACCATATGGGGTCCCCTCCCTGACTGAGGGCCCAACTCAGGCCACTGCAGACCACCATTGTGGTGGTAGTGCTGAAACTTAAGTTCTAGGCCACCAGGGATGCCTGAAAATACCTCATATTTTGATAATTTGAGATAGATAAAGTCTTATGTATGATTTTTCATTACACCTGTGGTTATGTGCTCATGACTGAGATTCTACATTTGAATTGCTTTAAGATGATAAAGATGGTATTAGTCTATGGAGTGTGATAATCATGATATCAATTATATGACTCACTCCATTTTCAGAGATTTTCAATATGCATGTGTTGTTTGAACCTAAAAACCACACATAGCACATAGATTGAATTTTATATCTATAGCAAGTATGAGAAACTGTCAATGAGAGAACTTATGTTAGGCATCCCATATAATTTGTCACTCAATTGCTTAATGAGACAGTCTGGATTAAAATACCAGAATACTATGAGTAATAATTGTTTGAAAGATAACAGTCTGGAGACCAGGATTTGCATTTAGTGATGTTACTTTGAATTGTTTCTGCAAGCCTAATTGCATTATTAAGAAATTTCAGAGGTATAAAACAATTATATAAACCAATATTATCTCAATACAAAATTTTTGAAAAGTTAAGAGAATAAGAAATTAATGAGTGGTTCACAGAAAGCAATGAACAAATTAGAGGAATTTAGGAGCATTTGTAATGTTCAAATTACAAAACCCACAACAAATGGTTGGAGATCCCTGCTCTAACATTCATGCCCCCCCTTGTATGTGATTTCTCATAGTAGATTTAAAGAGTAATACATTAGATGATTTGAAACAAAAATTATCTTTATATTTTCAGTAAATATTCATGATCGTTTTGATTGATTGATTGTTTTCCACTTGGATAGACTAGTTTGAGCATCTTTAGATTACTAGATCTGTTTCAAAGAATAGGGGAGTAAACATGGGGGATGATTGCTGATATAAAAATTTATAGATGCTGACATATCCAGATAATTTTATTTTGTTTCTGAGGATTTATTTTTTTTTTAAAGATTTATTTATTTATGCATACAAGCACTGGGGTACAGGCCAGAGGTGTGGGGGGGGGTGAGAAGATTCACCACAGAGAGTGGGGAGCAGAACAGGCAGATCAACAGAAGTACACTGCTGAGGGGAGCAGCAGGCACAGCAGGAGAGGTCTGCTGCACCATGTGGGTCCCCTCCCTGGCTGGCAGCAGGAATCGAACTCGTGGTGCAATGGCTGTGGTTTGCTTCATAGTGCGTTGCTTAACCCACTGCGCCACCAGGGAGGCCCTGTTTCTGAGGATTTAAAATGATCTTAATAGGGCCTCCCTGGTGGCGCAATGGGGTAAGCAACGCACTAGGAAGCACGAGTTCGATTCCTGCTGCCGGCCAAGGAAGTGATCTACATGGCGCGGCAGACCTCTCCTGCCTTACCCACTGCTGCCCCCGGCAGTGTATTTCTGTTGATCTGCCTGTTCTGTTCCCCACTGTCTCTGGTGAATCCTCTCACCCCCCCCACCTCTGGCCTGTACCCCAGTTCTTGTATGTATAAATAATCTTTTTTTTTAAAAAAGATAGAATTATCTTAATAAATGACTTTTTCATTTTTTTTAAAGATTTAATTTTTTATGCATACAAGAGCTGGAGTACAGGACAGAGCTGCCAGGAGGTGAGAGGACTTACCAGAGACAGAATGGGGAGCAGATTAGGCAGACTGGACCCACATACACTGGGGAGGGGAGGGCACGAGGCAGGAGCAGTCTCCTGAGCCCAGGCAGGGGATCAAATTTAGGCTCCAGGGGGTGTAGAAGCCCAACAGTGAGGTGCTCATCTTGCTGTGCTCCCTTGGAGGCCCAATAAAGGACTTTTTAAAAAGATAAATAGCTTTAACAAGGCAATAAAATAGTCATCTGATGAATATTTGTGCATATCTTTTCTCAATTTCTTTCTAGGAATACGTTGCATTGATTTCATTTAATAGAATTAGAAGTATCTTTGAATAGCAGGGATGTAGAGAGGTTTTAAGTCCTTAACATGTTGATTTCAAGAGACCTGACTAACAAAGTCTGAAACTGAGCTCTGGCAGAAGGACAAAGTATACATATATATACATATATGTATATATATATGTGTGTGTATATATATATATATATATATAGTCTATTCTTACCAAAAACATTCCAATTAATCATTGACACAATTTTGGAAACCTGGATGAAGGGCAATATTATATCAGGAGGACTTAAGAAAAAAGAGATCTGTAATATTTGCTAGTCAGAACTTTCAAAAATTATTGAGTCCACCTATAATGCTCAAGAACACAGGAGAATGTGTGGAATCTAGAGATTTAGGAGAGGAAAATTACACCTGTCTGTTCTCAGTGTCTTCATTTCATTGCCAACAAAAATGATAAATTTAAAATCAGTTCAAAATTTAAAATCTTTAGGATTGTATACATTGACTGAGTGACTCACAGAATGAATCCCTGGACAATATTCTGATGGGGTTAGACACTTTAAAACACTATGTCCAGTGATATTCTCTCTAGCATCAAAAAATTAACCAACAGTATGATCAGTAAAAATGTCTATATTTGGATTATACTCAAATATATTTAAAACAAGAGATTTTCAGAGTCAATTTCTATTCTAATATTTGCAAAAATAATAAATATCATTTATAGGAAATCAAACTTATAAAATTTAATATTGTTATTAAAAGTGCTGATAATTCTATGACTAGAAAAGGACCATCAAAGCCAATTAAATATCTACTAGCTCGTAAACATAAGGACAACATCATCTTTCTCCTTATCACTCGATATATAGGATGGTATTCCAAATATAGTGCAATTTGTCTTGGAGTTGACCATAAGAGAAGACAGGATATTCTCACACAATATTCACACAATAAAATCTCCCAAAAGGTCATGGTCAACAAATATTAAATGATTTAATATCATCCTATTTCTTTTTCCATTTTATTAAAAAATACCAGTTTTATAATTAGTCAAATACAGATGCTTTGGGATGATTATTTTTAACATGAAACTAAATCACATAAAAAATGTTTTCACCTGTTATATTTCAAACAACAGAACAAATTTCTTATTGTAGAATCAAAGAATATTCTCATTGTTTTAAATTACCTAGTGAATTTGAAAAATGGAAATGAGATAATTAGCAATCCTCCAAAAAATTAAAATTAGATCATTTGGCTCACATACAAACATATTCAAAATTAATGTATACTAAAATATAAAAATTAAAATCAAAAACTTCTAAGAGAAAATATAAATGAATATAATTTGGGCCTTACCATAAAGATATCATAAAGAAAACCAGACAAACACAACCCCTTGGCCTATTACTCCCAACCCGTAGTATCTTTTACAATATATTATTTTTCATGGCATTTAACACATTGTTTACCATGAATTTTATATATTTGTTATATTTTTTGTTGTTGTTTCTTTTCTTCTGCTAGAATGCAAGATCGATGTTTTAAGTTACATTGCATTTTAAGCACCCAAACTCTAAGTCTGGAATTGCACGCCCATTCCAAACTAACAAATTAAATTATGGCAGAGGCAAAAGACTTTAAGTTGAGAGAGAATAAAAGGATTTTTTACTCATAGCACTAGAATTAAGAATATCAACATAATTTCCCTCCCCTCCAAGTTCCATGAGGGTAATTGTGATATAGGACCAGGCAGATTCTCTAAACAAAATGGGTTTGTTTTGAAGCAAAGAAACATTTCATTTTAGGGAATGTACCTCTTTTATAATGAGTGTTAAGCAATCCTGCACTTTATCTACAAGAAGTCATTACCTCACCCCTTAGAGTTGCTTACTTAAATACAACCTTGAGGAGTGTCTTTTGAAAAGAGTAAGAAAGTTCCTATATTCTTGGCACACATATGAGGAGCATATGTTGAGGCTCAAAAGCATTGGTGACTGCCTTGTCCATAGATAAGGTGTGGAATATAGTAGAGACTAAACAATTGTCCTTGAAACAAATAAATCAGTGAATGTAATTTCAATACATTAAACTTTAAAAAAGTATGAAATAAACAACACTATAAAGAAAGTCAAAGACAAGCTTGACTGAAAAAAAAATTGTCAGACTAATAACCAGAGTAACTTAAAAACTACAAATCCTTAAGAAAAAGAATTAAAAACCACTAGTTGAAAAGTTAACAAAGGTTAAGAAGTAGAAACTTAAAGACCAATAAATATATGACTAGTTTTCTAAGCTTCATGGGACTTGAAAGTTGAAGTTTCATGTGATTGCATTCCATATTCTCAGTTTTTCCAGTTGTGAAAATATAAAGTGGTGGTGAGAGACTATGGATGAATACTAATCAGAAAGAAAATATAAAAATATATTACAAAATAATCAGAAAGTCAAATACAATATCACAATTGAGATAAACAAGCTACATAACTCAAGATGTACTAAAAGAAAAAGCATAGAGATGAATGAAAATAAAACATGTAAAATGACACAAAATATTAAATACAAAATAAAAGTGGATATTTTTAAAATTTTATATATTTATGCATACAATAGTTGAGGTACAGGCCAGAGGTGTGGGGGACATGGGTGAGAGGATTCACCAGAGAGAGAGCTTAGAGCAGAACAAGCAGATCAAAGGAAACACACTGCTGAAGGGACCAACTGGCAAGACAGGACAGGTCTGCTGTGCCATATAGGTACCATCTCTGGCCACGGGTCAAACTCTGCAGTAGCTGGGGAAGCCCCAAAGTGAGGTGCTCAATCCCTTGCACCACCAGGTAAGCTCTTTAATGTTATTTATAAATACTTGCATGTATGGTTAAAATGTAACATTCACAAAAGTAATGTTTATCAAATTCAGGAAACTGGATATATTGGAAATGGAGAGAAATTAATGACATTGATCTGAGATAACTATGTATTCTAACATAATATTGTATAGTATAACTATGTATTGTAACATAATATTGTATAGTATAACTATGTATTCTAACATAATATTGTATTGTATAACATAATATTGTATCATTGAAAATCAGCAATGATTTTCATACATACCTGAAACTTATACAATATTATAATGCAAAATTGATTCATTAAAAATACTTAAAGATTAGATATGAGGCAAAAAAAGGTTGTTTTTACAAATGTAAACACCCTATACATTTTTCTGTGTATGTTGAAATATTTTATTGTAAACTAAAATCTCAGTATCAATTTTGCAGGTGAATATTTGAAATCACACCGTACTTAATGGCATAGGACATTTAATGGATTTAGTCATTCACTGAGACATGATGTGTTAATCAAAGCAGACCAGGCATGTTCTGCACTCAAAGACATTTCTCCTTCTAAATGCCCTGCTCCACGTTGATAGGGGTTTTGTACTAAGAACCATCTGAAGACAAGATTTGACTTCATGATTACCCTCTAGCAAGCATAGTGTTGATTCAAGGCTAAGGATCTGAAGCTAAACCACCAGCATTTGAAACCCAAGTTTTCCTTTTCATTGCTGTCAGTCCCCTTGGCCAGTTACTTAGCTATTTGTGGCTTCACAGTTCACGTAATTGTAAATGGTAATAGCAAAGAAGTTGTCTTTCTTTATTGGATAACTTTCTGAACAACTTCTGTTCACAACTTTGATCACATTCTTTATTTAAAATATTTCAAGAGTCTACCCAACTACCAAATCACAGAAATAAAGATGACTCTATCCCCAGTTCCTAGTACAGATTCTAGTTATTCTAAATTAAATCTATAATGCTATGCCATCATTCATCTGTGAGTGAGCATGTGACCTAAGCAGAACAAATCACTCTGCAAGAAAGCTTTACAATGCACATTTTACTTTGCCCTTCCCCTTCTAAATGGAATTAAATAAGGAGTCATTTACCTTCATTTTCTATCATTGATCATCCAGTGTCACGAAGGAAACTAGACTAAAAGTAAGATGAAGGGTTAACAAAGCAGAGCAGAGGGGCAGAAAGATTGTAAGTTTTTGAGGATATGAGTAAGCCCAGACAGAACTGCACCAAAAGCCTGTCTTATCTCTGAAATTCCAATTATTGTGAGATATTAAATTTCTTTAATATTTAAGCCAATTTGACTTACTGTTTTTCTGTTACTTGCAAAAGAACACAATAACTGATACACTATCTCATATATTGAACCGTAAAAATAAATGAGAAAAAACTTACAATGCACCTAGCAAAGTGCTCAGCACATGGCTATTTTTAGCTAAAACAAGTTGGCCCTTATGTTTCCTTTGTCAACATATCCCTCCTTCAATGTAGGAAATTTCTATTAATTAACCTATTCTTCCAATAACCCTTGCCTTCCTCAGTTTAATGTTTTCCATACATAATGTGTTTCATAAAAAAAAACATTGCTGTAGCTAGTTAGTTTTTATTTTATAATTTGGTGGTTAAAATAGTAACTGACACAAAGAAAACATTCAATATCTATCTTTAAATGAATAACCTTACTAGTCTGATCTCTACGATATATAACTGATTCTTATAGTAAGGTTCCATCTGACTTAAAAATCTTTCCATAGGGAAAGTTCATTTATATATAGTCTCCTATATTGGAAATTAAGAAAATGGATGCTAAAGTATTTATAGTTACAAAACTTTTCATATGCTTATATTTAATCATATAAACTTTCTAAAAATAGTCACACAAATCTTATCCTTGGATGCCATAGTTTCTTCCCTAATACAAAAAAGTATAAGATCAGAGGTGAACAGGATAATTTGGGACTGAGAAATATCTTAGGAAGAATGTACTATAACTTTATTAAATATCCCTAAAATAACATTTGGAAGGATTTTTTATAAAAAAAAGTTCATTTTACTAGCTCTCAGTGGTCAATTCTAGAAGGAGCTACAAGACATCATTTGGGAAAGATGAAAAAATATGATATATGCATCTAAAATAAAATAATGAAAATACTATTTTAATGATAGCAAACACAAAACACTTAGTATGTTCACTGAAACACGAATGTTTAATCCCCTTGAATTCTTTAAATCTCTGATCTCCTTTGGGAATGAAATAACTTCAGGGCTCAATTTGTACTGGTAGCTTAATGATTAAAGATGAAAAAGTCTTTGCCTATGCATCTGATTTTTATATGCCTTGTTTTACTGCAAATCCTATTAAAGTAAACTCTGCCTTTAGTTGCTGTGAGTAATTGGATCCAGTACTTCACGCTGAAAAATGTAGGTTTCCAATTTTAATCTTTGTTACTAAAAAGATGACACTAGAAAACAAAAGGGCTGTAAGCACTCTATAAGATACAATTCTTTAAAAATATAGTCTACCAAGTTTGTAAATTGGATATATCAATATGTCAGGGACAATACAAAATCATTAGCAATTGCATTTTCTTTTATGCATTAAAAATGAACACTATATTTTTATTTTCTAAATTTCTGCCAATATAGTAAGATCACATTTTTCTGACAAGAATGATAAATCTAATGTTGACCACTACGCTGTATCTTTCACACCCAAAACAACAACTGCTTTAAATACATTTCTGTAAGGTCTATGCAGGTGATATTTATGTAGTAAGGGTAGGAAGAGGATACTGAGAATATTGGAAGAAGGCCTATTTACCCAGATTATGATCTTTGTGGGTACCAAGATTTGTCATTTAAAATATTTTTGGGGATTAGATCTTGGTCAAGATGACAAAAATTAAAACATTTGCTTAAAATGAATGAACCCTAACTAATTTCCCTAATGAGAAATGTATATGTTACTATGTACCAAGTGGTAAGGAAAAAACAGGTGGTTCTGATAGCAATCTCTTAAGTCCTTCTTAGTAAGAAATCAGTGGTTAGGCCAGGTATGTATAAGACAAACCCTATGTTCTCTCTGGTTTGGTTTCTCTTCTGTACATCCATCTTGCCCAGGTCCCATTTAGTCTTGTCTGTTTTAAAGTAATCAGTTTCCTGCTGCCCCATCTATATCACTGTACATTTGTGTGTTTTTCTGTTTCTCCATAGTCAAAGTTATTTTTATATAATATTTTTCTCACAATTTCTCCTTTCCTTGGATAAAAAGATATCATGATCTTTTAAAAAAAGTTAATCAAACAGAGAATTAAAACAGCACAGCAAAGTACAAAGAACAAAATAAAGGACATTCCATATACTACCTACCAGAATTAAACATTATTAAATATATGAGATAATCACTTCAGATATATCTTCATATCTAATGAATTGGTGAATAGATAAATACATGATCAAATCTGTTCTGAAATGCTCTGAGAACCCTCAGGGATATTTTCAGGTAATGTATAAGGCCAAAACTGTTTTCATTATAAAACTGAGATAGTAATGATATTTATTTTTTTACTGTATGGTCATACATGTGTTGATGATGCCAAATCAAAGAACAGTAAAACGATTTCTCCTTAGCGCACATTAAAGCAGTGTCACCAAACAATATTTTAATGGTCATTGTATTCCCCATATGAACTAGCAGTTAACAAATGCTGGCTTCTCTTCAGAATGTTCTCAAAACAGGAACATACCGACATTCTGACTATCTTGAAGAAAAACCTTCATGTACTTGTTTGACTCGTGTGCTAAACTAACCTCGTTTACCATGAAACAGAATTTTCATCTAATAGAAAAATTGGGGCCTCCCTGGTAGCGCAAGGGGTTAAGTACCCACTATGAAGCATCAGCAGCCATTGCAGCATGAGTTAGATCCCAGTCAGGGAGGTGAATTACATAGAACATCAGACCTCTCCTGTCTCGCCCACTGCGCCCTTCAGCAGTGTATTTCAGTCGATTTACCTATACTGTTCCCCACTCTGTCTCTCATGAATCCTCTCACCACCCCCACACATTGACCTGTACCCCAGTACTTGTATGCATAAATAAATAAATCTTTAAAAAAGTAAATAAAAGGAAAACTGACAGACAAAATATGGTTCCTCAAGTGTAGGTAGCTGGTAGGTTTTTTCTCAAAAATGGCCAGGGAGGGCCTCCCTGGTGGCGCAGTGGGTTAAGCAACGCACTCTGAAGCTAATTGCAGCCACTGCAGCACGAGTTTGATCTCTGATGCCCGCCAGGGAGGGGACCCACATGGCCCAGCAGACCTCTCCTGCTGTGCCCGCTGCTAACCTCAGCAGTGTACTTCCGTTGATCTGCCTGTTCTGCTCCCAGCTCTCTGTGGTGAATCTTCTTACCGCCTCACACACCTCTGGCCTGTACCCCAGTGCTTGTATGCGTAAATAAATAAATTAAAAAAAAAAATGGTCAGGGAGAATTTGTAACCCAAGCAAAACAAGAGTAGAGACAGTATTTATTATCATTGATAAAATTTCTACTTTCACATAAAATTAAAATTATGAAAGCCTGTGTTTGTCCCTGTGAAATTATCAATATCTTGGTCCTTTATCTCTGATAAAAAGTAAGGCAAAAATAATGTGACTTATTTAATTTCATGTAGGGAAATGTTGATATTTTTTAAGCCCATTATAACTTGGAAAGTCAGTATTTTCTAAATGGTCAATACACATGGTATTAAAAAATCATTGATGGCCCAAAAGCTATTAAAAGTATAAGCTAGGCTAGGGAATTTTAATGTAGTAGAGTATGAAAAGGTCACTTGTGTGATTTCACATTATACATAGTCTTTCAGAAACTCCCTCTTAGTGAGTTTTAGTACAATATCAAATGTAACAATTTTCCTCTTTTCCAACTACATATCTCTATGATGTTGGATTTTTTTAAAATCTGTTTCAGACACAGACAGTGATTACAACAAATTAATTACTGAAGCTGTTTCTATTACCAGACATTATGAAGAAATGCAAAAATCTATGAAATAATGTCACTTTTCTCATTAAACATTTGTTTTTGAAAATATAATTACTTTTCATTAAAATATATTAAGTTAAATATAGCAAATATTATTTTATATAGATTAAGTAGATTACATAGATTAAAATATTTTGAGTATTTTAAGACTTTAATTTTAACATTATAAAATTTTGTTGCTATATGTCACATAAATAAAAGCTCCTTGGGGTCCCCAAATATTTTTAAGAATGTAAAAAGGACCTAAGATTCTATGTATATTTTTAAAGATTTTATTTATGCATACAAGACCTGGGGTACAGGCCAGAGGCATGGGAGTGAGAAGATTCACCAGACACAGTGTGGGGAGCAGAAAAGGCAGATGGACTGAAGTACACTGCTGAGGGGAGCAAAATGTGATATATCTTCCATGTTATCAAAGCCAAAAAAAAGGCTAAAGTTAACTCAAGACATTCCCAAATTGTGGAGGAAAAGATAGGACACATTTGATTCATTGTTTTTCAAATATAGGCTTTAATGGAATGTTTCACGATTTTGTTGACTTTCTAATTGTTGTTCTGGTGAATGAGTTGTCAGCTGAACCTTGTTTCTTGAAAGGAGACTCTTTTATATTCCTTCGCTGGCACTTTTCAAGTTATATGCCAAGAGATTACTCTGGAATTACTCAGGAGATATGCCAGCATCACTCTATTGATGCTCGTGCTCACTCCCCATTGTAACTATTTTCAATTTTTTCCTGTTAGATATTTTAACAAGTTATATTTTTGGCTCAATTTATTATTCCAGCTTCCCCAAAAAGTTTTCTCAGAAACTATAAATTAGGGCCTCCCCGGTGGCGCAGTGGGTTAAGCAACACACTATGAAGCAAACCGCAGCCACTATAGCATGAGTTCGATCCCTGCTGCCGGCCAGGGAGGGGACCCACATGGTGCAGCAGACCTCTCCTGCTGTGCCCGCTGCTCCCCTCAGCAGTGTACTTC
>JAGFMF010011655.1:3512799-3605227 GCA_019455555.1 Galemys pyrenaicus | reverse complement strand
ATCTGCCTGTTCTGCTCCCACTCTCTGTGGTGAATCCTCTCACCCCCCCACACCTCTGGCCTGTACCCCAGTGCTTGTATGCATAAATAAATAAATCTTAAAAAAAAAAGAAACTATAAATTAATAATTATTTTTTAATCTTAACTTCAATTTGATTTAAAATATAAATGTTGACCTATACATTTTAACTCTGCTAATGACTTTGAATGCTCTATGATTCCTGGATTTAGAGTCATAGTTAAGTGATGTTTTAGTGGCATCAATTTAATATATTGGTTAATATTATGAGGGGGTGGAGAGGGACTAATTTCCAGACTTCTTTGGAAAAAGACTATTCTCTTCCAGTTTGCAAAAGGAACCAAAAGCTTATTTCCTCATTATCCTAGGACTATGAGAAAAGTGACCATTAAGTTCTTCCATTAATAAGAACTTAAGATGTAGCCAATTCATATAAAAAATAATTTTTGAGTTTATATGAACAAGTAGGTAAATAAAATGCTTCCCTTTCAGTCTGCAATGTTCAGATTTAGTTGCCAATAATAATGAAGTTGATGACATATTTAATATATTTATATTTCATTTTGTTGGGTCTTGACACAAGATCTAAGGGATGATTTGAGTGGAAAGTCATATAAGTTACTTTTTTATGATTGCAAATTAAAATCCTGCTCAATATTTTAAATATAAACTGGTCTTTGAGGTAATAAAACTGGTCTGAACAGATTTAATATGCTTGCTTTTTTAATGTGATAAGGGTATTATATATTTTGTGAAATAAATGTAGAATAAGTTTAAAAATAAATATACACGCTCCATTTACAATACTCTAGTGAAATACATGGGTGTTTCACTACATGTTTCACTGACAAAAAGTAATCACATAAATCTTCCACACACAGCTGCAATTTAGTGAAATATGCAGTTTCTGTTTTCTATTACTGTATACAGTATAAATTCTTCTGCTGGAAGACAGATTGTGACAAATCTGCAAATAGCATCTGTATTCATACATTTGAAACATTAATTTATCCAGCAATAAAAACTTTGATTTCCCAAAAGGAGAGTTATGTCTGGGAACTAATGCCTATTTTTGAGACTTAACTGAGTTTTCAATGTTAGTCATTTTCTCATGAGTTACGTGTTCCTGTGGAAAAATATACAACTTAACAGCAAATACAGAGAGTTAAAAGGGTCACACAAAACATAAATCAGTATGCCTAGTTTATGTATGTGTATAATTCATATAAATAAATTTTCAACTACCTACAATTTCCATTGTGGAAAATGCTTTTGTTAGCATTGATATCAAAGGAATAACAAGGAAAACTCTATAATATATACACTAAATTAAATGCTTTAGTACAACATTTTTTGAAATGACAAATATTGCTGTGGGTATAATAGTTAAACTTCTTGAAACTGGAAATAAAGCCTATGCTTATTGGCCTTTTGTATGGCTTATTCTAGAAGTAGTGTATTATTCTACAAGAAATATTATGAAAGTAAAACAAAATTGTACTAGATCAGTGCATTTTTAATTATTTAAAGTACTTTTTAAAAAACTCTTGGAAACTTAGCCATCATTCAATAAAAGTCAATTACCAGTTATATAAACAATGCCACAAATTATCATTTCTGCAATAAAGAAAGCAGTTAAATTAGTCAATTTTTGTTTGCTGATTTGGATTTATCATCCTCTATATTAGCTATATTTATTTAGATTATCCTAAGATATCCTTGATTATTTTATTTTTATCATTCAATTTCTTTTCATTCAATAAATGATCTATAAAGAAATAGGACATCTTATTATTTTACAATAACTATAATAGTGATTACTTATCTATAATTTTCACAGGTAACAACCAATCTCACTAATACTTAAGAGAATAATTATATCATACATGAATAGCCTTATCCTATATTTCATTTTTTCTATTGTTACATTTATAAAATCATATTTAAAGACATATGAAAATGCTTTTTAATGGAATACTATGAGGTTTTAAAATTCAAACAGCTTTCTCAGCTATTTGAATAGTGACGATCTGGAATCTGCATCCATGCTGCTTTTTTAATTAAAATTGTACCCAAAGGAAAACTGTATTTAGCAGTTTGTGAGCTTACTCTCTCTAGAAATTGTGTAGTGAATTGTTTGCTCATACCATAAGGTGCTTCAGTGTCTTGGGCTTTTCCTTTACTGTCTGATCTTTTTTATTTATTTATTTTTTGCCACTGCTGTTACACTTTTGACCTAATTTAATTGACATAAGCAGCAGCATTCACACTGTTTTCTGATTTATTACCTAAATAGGTACTGGGGAAAAAAAAGAAAGCAAGCCACAGATCTGGCTGGGACATTCATTTCAGTCACACAAAATCAGCAGACAGGGAGTATCACTCCAAGAGAGAAGCTGAAGAAACTTTATTTTTCAAGAAGGCAGTGACCCCAGTGAATTCTTCAACCTCCACATTTATGAATTTCTCATTTTAATTAATTTCTTCTTCAAGTCAATACATTTTCATATATCATTGTCCCAGGACTGCTGTAAGGATAGAAAAATCTGAGCTGCTTCATTGTTGACATATGTGTTAGGTGTGCCTGTTTCTCACCTTCTATACTTGAGCAGAATGTAATATTAGTATCTTGTTTTCAGAATGTATCATTCATTTGTCTTCATTGATTTCAACTTATTCTAAAAGTCAAGAATATTGAGGGTTAGGTTTTGGTGGCATTGGTTTTGTTTTTCTTTTTGTCCATTATTAATATTCTTTTTTCAGCTACAAAGATAATTAGAAAATAGAACAAATTTTACTAGTTCTTCATAAAATTCCATTTAATCACTAAAGTCACTTAGCTGTTTTAAATGTCCTTAAACAAGGTAACAACCACTCTATAATTTGTTTCATCGTTCTTGTAAGAAAGAGATCATAAGAAAACGTGTTTGCTACAGTTTGAGCACCTTTTCTAATTTTAATGATAAATGAACTGTGTTTATAAACACATTGCTTGAATTAGTGCAATTAAGTTTAAGGGATTTTAGGGGCCCTAAAGAAGGTGAGATTCTTCCCAATCACCTGGTCCAGATTTGAGCCTGTACTATACTGAGAACTGACTAAATAGTAATGCTGTCTGGAATTTAAGCAGGAGCTTCTTACTAGCCTCTCTCTACCTATATCACTCCCCATGGGAAGAGGAATTTGCAAGAGCCAAATGGTAGTAGCTACTCAAAAGCAACACAACCCCATCTGTGCCTCTAATCACCTATGATGCCAGGATTGTCACATGGATTTATTCTACCACAGGCAACCTATGCCAAACACTCAAAAATCAAAGAAACCAACTGATCATAATCAATGAGAAAGGAAAAGATTTAATGAAGACAGGGAGGCCCTACACATTTTCATGTTTCTACTTTCAATATATGCTTAGTCACAAGGAAGAAGACAAAAGGAATTGGCTATAACAAGTATTAAGGATATGGAAGAGGGATAGATGGATATCAAACACTCTCTTCATTGAGAACTTTATAAATTTATTTATAATCTAAAACTATTTAGGCCATCAATAGACCTCCATTTATACTTACACTTTGATGAAGGTTATGGAAGAGCTTCCTAAACATGCATCTTTTTATTCATATTTTCTAAACTAGTCTAATTGAGAAAGGATGATATAATGGGAGGGGGGGGAGACATATTAGTATGAAATGAATTTTATTTCAAATCAAATTCGATTTTCCCTGATATCTTTTATGTTCTTCATAAAATAATACAAATTAAATATGAAAATTCCACATAAGTCAATGTACATAGATAGTTTATTGGTGGTTTCCAGATGCCAATCAGTATAATGGAGAAGGGAAATGACTAACAGTGATTAGGGATTTTTGTTAGGAGTGAAGAAATAGTCCAAAATTAGGTAGTAGTGATCAATATGCAACTTAGTATATTAAGAAAAGATCAATTTAGAATTAGATTATATGAGAAAAGAAACTGTTTTTTTTAAATGGTATTGGGAAAACTGGACAGTAATATACAAAAGAATAAAACTAGACCACTATCCTCAACATATTGACAAAAATGAATTCAAGATAGATTAAAAACTTGGATGTACATAAAATACATGTTAGAAAACAGAGGAGATGATTTTTGACATTTGTTTCAGTCCTATGTTTGGGAACTTAACTATAACAGGGAGGGAAAGAAAAGCAGAAATATATAAATAGGACTACATCAGGCTAAAAGCTTTTATATAATGAAATAAGCTGTCATTAAAATGAAAAGACACCCTATTGAATGGGAGAAAATATTCACACATCATATACCTGAATAGGGCTATCATTTAAGATCTATTATGAAAGATACAACTCAACAAAAAGAAAACTATCACAAAATAAAATTGGAAAGGCCCCTGATTAAAAGAATAAGGGTATTGTGCAGGGCTATGCACTCACGCTCCCAAACTTCAGGGTTGGTACTGATCTCATGAAGACCACTGACAGCATGTAGACTACAGAGGACTATCAACAATACTACAAGCATGAGCAAGCCCCACCCTTAGACCATTCACACCAGCAGCTGGACTCCTTCAAGTCTCTTCTCCATGCTATGACTCAGCCTCAGCAAGGAACGGTCTCTGTACTTATTGAAGCTTTCTATGGCCATATAAATAAATCACATTAAAACACAGGCTCATCTGTTGGAAAAGTAAAACTAACAGAAATATTTATATAACTGTTACAGATACATCAAAAAAAAAAAGAAATATAAAGGAGTGAAAAAAAGAAAATACATGAAACATGAAAGCTCAAGATAACATGAAAAAGAGAAAAAAACTCTCCATAGTCTTAATGAAAGATTTTATCTTCCTATCAGATGAAGAGTTCAAAATTCTCATAATAAATAAAATTAAAGAAATGGAAGAAAACACAAGAAAGTAAAGCAAAGTGATATGAAAGAATTCAGAAAAGCTATCAGATAAACAAATGAATGACCTAATACATAAATGTAATGAACAGAAAATTGAAATTGAAATTTAAGTAAGAAAATAAAAAAGATTTGGGATGCAAAACTGAATAGGTAAGATGAATAATTTGAAAGGAAGCTATGGAAACTGTATAGATATAATGCAGAATGGAAGTAATAACCATGCCTAAAGAACCCATGCATAAGACAAGAAGGAAATAAGAACAAAAACAAATAATGAAGAAGTCTATGAGTATTATATGATTCAGTTAGGGAGGTAAAATATAAATAATGGATATTCCAGAAAGCAGAGAGTGATGAGTAAAGAAATTTATTCCAAAGAAATAATAGAGAAGTGTTTTCATACCCTAGGGAAAATAACTGAATATACCAGTTCATGAAGCTAAATGCAGACCTTTCTATACAAATATAATTAAATCTACACAAGGACATGTATAAATGAAACTACCAAAGTTAAAATTAAAAAAAAAAGAATATTTACTGCAGCAAGCAAAAAGAAAGAAGGAACTCTGTAAAGTTGTAAAGTTACTCCAATCATACTTGCATTAGACTTCTCAGAAGAAACTCTACAAGCAAAGAGAGAATGGATGTACTTAAAGGTAAAAATATGCCTAGAAGATTATACCTACATAACAAACTTTGAGATATGAGTGAAAAATAAAATCATTCAGGCAAAGAGAAGTTGAAGTAGCAAACACTAAGCCCCCCTAAAAGAAATGTTGATAAATGTTCTCTTTCCTAAGAATACACACAAATGCAAACAAATAATTGTTTATAACTAGAATTGTATATAACTAGAAAACTAAAGACACACTATTAGTATCATATAGTATATTAATAATTACCTTATATATAAACAAAATTAACTACCAACCATAAGGCACAGAGTTGTTGGTTCAATCAGAAAAAAATTCAGTTTCCTTTGTCTCCAGTAGAACCATTTATCCTCCAAATATAAACATAATTGAAGCATATGGCTTGAACACAATCATGAAAGTAAATAGGACCCAAAAGAAGACAGTGACAGCATAGTGACATTTGATTGAGTAGACTTACATTTAAGAGATAACAAGAGCTTCCCTGGTGACCTAGAGGTTAAGTCTCAGCCCTGTCACCACTAAGGCCTGAGTTCAATCCACAGGTAGGGAGTTAAAACCACTATGGTGCAAGATACATCTCCTGTCTCGCCCACTGCTCCCCTTAACAGTGTATTTCAGTAAAAACTGCCTGTTTGGTTCCTCATTCTGTCTTTGTTGAATTCTCTCATGCTCCTCCCAGCCCCCCACCCCCTACACACACATTTGGCCTAAATCCTAGTTCTTCTATGCAAAAGTTAAAAATAAAAATAAAAGGAGGTAACAAGAGCACAGATGGATACTATATAATGATTAAAGGTTCAATATATCAGGAAGACATAACATGATAAATGTGTCCTAAACAAATGAACATCAAAATATATAAAACACCTATTATTAAATATAAAAACAGATGTTGACAGCATAAAGATACTATAAAGAGATTTCAACATCTCACTTCCATCAATGGACAAATCGACCAGACAGAAAATAAATAGGGAACAAATACCCTAAATGAGAAATTAAACCAGACAGGCTTAATAGAAATTTTATAGCACACTGCATTCCAAAAAAATAAAATAAAATAATCATTCTCCCTGAGTTCACACAAAATGTTCATGAAGAGTTGGAGTACATAAAAAGTCAATAAATTGATGAAGATTGAAATTATATCAAGTATTTTTTGAATCACAATTGTACTGAACTAGAAATCAACCACACGAAGATAAGCAGAATAAAACAAGAATCTGGAATAAATGGTGTTACAATTAAATGATTAATCAGTTAATGAGGGAATCAGCAAAGAAATTCAACAATACCCAGAAACAAGTTAAAATGAAGATACAAGGTACATATATACCAGAGGATCACGACAAAAAACATCACTAAGAGGGGCATATATAGCAAGACAGACCCACATAAAGAGACAAGAAAGGAAACTTCTAAAGGAGGTACTGACTTACCTCAATGAATTTACCTCAAAGAATTTGAAAATGAACAAATTATAACAAAATAAGTATAATAAATATAAAAAGATAGTCCAAAAGTTTAATGAAACCAAGATTAAATGGTTTCAAAAAAGGAAATATATATATATATGTGTGAACACACACACATATACACATATACATCGAGTAGGCTCACAAAGAAATGAATGTAGACTATGCTACCAAATAGAATTAGAAATAAAAGAAGAAAAATAATGACAGATATCTCAGAAATTAGAGGATCAAAAGATACTAATTTAAACTTTTGTATTCCCATAAATTGGATAACCTTGGTTCACTGGACAAACTCTTAGAAACATATAACTTTCTGAAACTGAATGAGCAAGAAATAGATAATGGAACAGACTAATTACAAGTAACAAAATTGAAACTGTAATCAAGTCTCCCATTATAAAAAACACTAGTACTAGACAGTTTCACTAGTGAATTCTATCAAACCTTCCAAGATGAGCTAATACATATTTTTCTGTAATGCTTCCAAAAAATGAGGAAGAAAGGATGCTTCTAAGCATTTCATAAGGACAAAGATTACTTTGACACCAAAAACAGTCCAGCAGATCACAAAAAAGAAAGTTATATATCAATATCACTGATGAAAATATTAGGCAAAAATCCTCAAGAAAATCTTAGCAAACTGATCAAGTGATATTTACTTCAGTGAAGAAAGGATAATTCCACATACAAATCAACCAATGTAGTTATCACATCAACAAAAGGAAAGATAAAAATTATATAACTATTATCAATAGATGCTGAGAAAAAAAATCAAGCCTAACATCCATTTTATATAAAAGCTTCCTAAAAACTAGAGTTAGAAGGGACACACCTTAACATCATAAAGGCCATATATGATAATTGATACTTATTATCATTCTCAGCAATGAGAAATTGGAAGTTTTTTCTTTAATATCAAGCACTAGGTAAGGTTGTCCACTTGACCACTACTATCTAACATTGTATTGTAAGTCCTAGCAAGAGCAACCCAGCAAAATAAAAACATGCAGATGACTTGATAATTTTCACAGTAAACCCTAAAGACTCCACTAAAAGCTTTTAAGAAACAAGAAAACAATACAGTAACTTATCAGGTATTGAATAAAAAAAAAATATGGAACTCAAGAAAATTATCTCATTTACTAACCCATCAAAGTGATTTAAATACCTAGTAATAAACTTAACAAAGGAGGTGAAAAATCTGCACAATGAAAGCTAAAAGACGTTGTTAAAAGAAATAGAAAACACAAATATTTGGATAGATATTCGCTGCTCATGAATTTGAAGAATTAACATTGTTAAAATGGTAATTTTACCAATTACCCAAAAAATACCATGATTCAGTGCCATTCTTGTCAAAGTTTGAATAATATTCTTCAAAGAAATAAAACATACCACACAAAATTAATAAGGAAATTTTTAAAAGACACTTAAAAGTGAAAGCAATCCTGAGGGGATAAAAAAAGAAGAAATGTATCACACTCCACACAACATACACAAAACACGGCAACTCAAAATGACTGAAAGACTTGGATATAAGACCTGAAACTATAAGATATAGAAGACGATACAGGCAAAACTGCCCAAGGTATTGGCTTCAGTGTGTCTTCAGTATGTCCAACAGCACTGGAAACAAAAATAACTGAGTAAACAAATTGAACTATATTAAACTAAGAAGCTTCTACCCAGTAAAAGAAATTATAACTAAAATGAAAGACACTCTACTGAATGAGATAAAATATTTACACAGCATACATTGTGTAGAGGGCTAATCAAGACCTATAAAGAACTTATATAACCCAATCAACCAAATAACCAAATAACCCAATCAACCAAAAGTGGACAGAAGAACAAACAGACATTTCTTAAAACAGACATACAGATGGCCAACAGACATATGAAATAACTCTGTTGTTAATCTGGAAATACAAATCAAAACTATGAGATACTACCTTATACCTGTGAGAATGACCCATATCAAAAAGACAAGAAACAAGTATTGGTGAAAATGTAGGAAATAAATAATTCCCATATACTGTCAGTGGGAATGTAGCCTGGTCCAGTCCCTATGAAAAAATGCATGGAGATTTCTCTAAATATGAAATCATTTTTCTATGTATCCGGTTTCTGTTCCTAATTATATGCACAAAGAATTCAACATACTAATTTGAAGTGATACACTATTGACAATAGTCAAGTTATGAAGTATCTGCCCAAGGACAGATTAACACATAGGGATACATATACATGCATATAGGAAAATATTCAGTTATTAAAAATGAAGTTGAAATCTTGTTATTTGCAAAACATTGAAGGAAGTGAGATGATTATGTCAACTGAAATTTGTCTTATGTCAATAAATTTACTTGAAGAAAAATTAAATTTTGTGAATTCAGTTTTTGTCCTTGTGCCTGATCAATGGTAAGAACTCTGACTCATCATGTTAAGAGGATGCCAAAATCAAGGACCCTGAACTCTAATTTACATGTCCTCCAGTTTTACAAACTAGGGACTGTTTGTAACTCCAGTTTTACAAAATAGGACTGCTGCCAATTATTAGCAGTTCTATTCTAGAATGTGGCTATTTATTCATTCTATATTTATCCAAGAATTTTCCATGACTTATTGTTAATAGAAATTTAAATTTGATTTATTTAGAAAAAAATTCAAGCAAACTGTGCCTTGATAAATCTTATTTGATTATTTCCACACTTAAACATGTTCATCCCTATTTTATAGAAGAAAAACCTGAGAATGGAGATGATAATTTACTCAACATACCTAGTTAGTATTGAACATTGAACTACCACACACAAAAATATTAATTTGTATCTTATTACATAAGAGGTACTAATATGCTTTTCAGTTTATTTAATATATGGAATTGCTGTCAATATTAGTGTAACTGAAATTTGAGTGTCACTTTATGATTCTGTACTGAAAAGAGTTTATTTTTTTAATGAGTTTAAAAATTCCACTTAATAAGATCATAATTCATGTTTATTGGAAAGAGACAGAAATGTTCTAACTTTTCTGCCTACAAATTGCTTTCTGAAAGATAGCTCCTTTTCACTCACAAGACAACTAGAAGTGACAAAAAAGGATTTGGATACTCAGTAGCTAACATTTCATTTCCTCTTGGCAGGTCTTGGAATTCTGTCATTAGGCTGTCATCATATTACATTCATTTTCTCTCGATATCGAGATACATATTTAAATAAGAGGCATATATTTAGCTGAATCAGAATGCCTTCAAAATTACACAGCAAATTAAATTACATCAAGTGACAAACAAATGAATTAGATAATGAAGTATTGTTCTAATCTTTGTAAGTAGAGACATAGATTTTCTGTTTTCTGTAAGAAATAATTCCTAATTCAATTATTTTTTTCTTTAAAATTTTTATTGGGGGAAAGGAGAAAAAATATGATTAAGGGGGAAAAGAAAGGAAGTTAAGAAGGAAGAGAGATTGGGATGAAGGAAGGAAGCGAGAATGGGAGAGTAAAAGGATAAATTAAAGGTAGGAAGAAGTGAGTTTGGGAGGAAGGAAAGGGTAGCGAGGAACAGGGGAAGCCAGGAAGAAGGAAGGAAGGAAGGAAGGAAGGAAGGAAGGAAGGAAGGAAGGAAGGAAGGAAGGAAGGAAGGAAGGAAGGAAGGAAGGAAGGGAAGAAGGGAAGGAGGGAGGGAGGGAGGGAGGGAGGGAGGGAGGGAGGGAGGCCAGAAGGGGATAATGAGAAAGCATTGCTATTTTGCTTTTTCATTGTATCTATATAAAATTTCTCAGTGTTGCATAAACAGTAAGAGAGGGGATACAGTTTGTATAATGGAGTTTCACTGTGGTGAGCTTATCAGAAACCCCTCAGTCCCAAGACATTTATTCTCCAGTTGCCAGAGGTTTTGTCTCTAAGGCCTAACAACTTCCCCTTCTTTCCTGAATTTCCAATTCAAAAGAAATTCTGTACCCCAAAGTGCATCTGCTTCCTGGGTGTAACCTATCCTTTTGCCCTGTCAGTATTACTGTCACTTGACCCCTATATTTAATTCAAAGTCACTTATTAAACAGACCCTTAATTTTAGTGTAATCAAGTCTAATATTTACATTATAAACTTTGTTCTTTATATCAACTTAAAGAATTTCTTTTCTGCATCAATTATATTTGATTTGTTAAGTTTCTTAGTGTTGGACATTTCATATTTTGGTCTTTAATCTTTAAAATTATTTGTCTTTCAAGGTAGGACATCAGAATTTCCAAATGCAGCCCTTATTTTTTCCATTAATTTGTGTTACAATCTATATAATAAATCATGTCCGCATAAACACATCAATCTTAGTAAACTATCAATAACCTCTGTTATCCACAATAACTTAGAATGAAAATTATATATTATATATTAACTTTGTTTATAATTCTTGTACATCACAGTAAAAAAAAATAGTAGTTGATTTCAGTTAAGGACCATGAAATCCCAACAAATAATCTCCACTGGAGATCAAATGTTTTACTGCATCCATGTAATCTGTGTTCTCTTACAAATCTGAGGTGTTTCCATCTTGTAACTCCTGGATAGAATGGTTTGTTTTCTATTTATCTTTTGCAAATCAGGTTAATAATTTTTAAAGAAAAGAAAATTTTCAGAAATTTCATTTTCCAAATCAGTAGTTTCACCAACTTTTACAACTAGACCTGAGTTAATCTTGTATCAACCCTGTCTATTTGGATAGATTTCAGAGGCTCTTATGATCCTGTTACTGTCTCTGCAAAGCGAAAGCAAAATGTTCATTATTCTATTTTGTTATGAGAGCTAATATAACAGCAAGTGGAAACTTTTAATCAATTAATTAGTCAAAATAAGAAACTGTGATTTAGTGACAATTCCTCCTTAGGAACAAGTGGTCTGCTTTATTTTATCTCTATTAGTTACTGTCCACATAAGATATCCTCTGTGAAACAATAATGTAGTAGTAGTCGGGCCTATAAATGACAAAGCCAGATGTCTTAACAGCAGCTTTGTTCTCTTTAAAAACAAGGTATGATCTCCCACCAAGCTTTAAAGAAAAAAATATTTTATTTCCTTATTGTTCTTGTTATATTATAGAAATTTATTATACAAAAAATATGTAAGTGTTTTGTCCAAGATTTTAGGCGAAATATGATGTTCAGCATCACAAATTTGTACATATTCACATATATTACAGTTGTTTTATTTTTGGTTTTGTCTTAATAAAACTCCTTGGGTGCTAAAAAGAATGAACTCATTCATTATCTTCTTTCTTATTTCCACAGTCCTATATTTTAATGTTTAGATGATTAACACATATTTACCAAATTTCTATATAGTTCTAGAACAGAACTTCAAATATAATTTTAAAAAATTATCTTCACTATTTTAGTACAATAGGTATATTTTAATCTTTTCCCCATATTCAACTTCTTATATTTCTATTGTAGATTTCTGGGGATCTATTTAATGCTAACCCCGAGCAGCTGTTTGGATTCTAGGTTGATAGCTAACAGCTCCTGACATAAGCATGACCTTCATAAAATTAAAGCATGGGTTGTCTAATATGGTATAAGTGGCCTTTTATTTAAATCTGAGTTAGAGGTAAAAAGTCAATAATCACTGAGTATGAACCAAGTGTAATAACCCAAAGATGATGAGATAGTATTTGCCCTTTATCAGAATAAGGTTAAAACGACTGTCAAGGTGACAGACTCTAATCAGTGAAACCTGAACAATTATGCCCAATAATCATTAAATGAAGGCAGGGAACTAGACTCCAGGGAAAGCACCAGCATTTGGCAAAACAAAATGTGCTTTTATTAAGAGAATCACAGAATTTGGAGCTGAAGGTGGTTTTAAACTCAAAATAAAGTCAAATTTCTAAGTGCTACTTCTTATAGTAAGAAGGAATGGTTAAATATGATACTTTCATAAAACTTGTTACAGCAAAAGTCTGTATATTGGAAAAGGCAGTAATTTCATAGACCCTTGGAGAGGAATAAATGTACAACATCTTTTAAAATACGTTATAATAAGTGCATATTGACTTTGCACTTTAGAGTATATTCTTTTTTCACTTTTATAACATAGAATCTAACTACAGAAAATTCATAACTGTTTTTATCTCTTTGATATCAAATATAAACTAAAAATAAAAGTACTATAGGTAAAATATGTTATCTATGTGACTCATGACTGTACAATGAAATAAAAAATATGCTGCCAGCTATATGTTTTATCATCAAAGACATGGCCTGAAAAACATTTGATCTGAATATATTTTTGTATGACACAATAGTTTGAAATATTCCTTTTTGTACAAAGTTAAAGTTAGACTGGGAAGAAAATTTCCCTTCATGTGATTATGTTACAGGGTAGGGAGAGGAGCACTTTAGAACTTTTAAACTTGCTTTTTTTGAATGGGTTTTACTATTTGCTGCATTAAGATAAATATATAAAACTTTTAATGGAAAGGAATTTTAATTAAATTAGGGTATAATATAGAAAGGATAAAGATATGGTTATTATGTAAAGTTATTATTTTTTTGAGGGTAAAAGTTTAGTTAAATAGGATTAGTTTAAAGTAAGGCTTAAAAGCTTGCCACACGTTTAAAGGACTTTTTAGTAGAGATTATGGAAAAGGGTTAGAAAGAGTTATATAAATTTGGGAGGAAAAGAATAAAATTAAAATCAAGATGAAAGCTGTTATTGTTTACCTCCCCACAGGTTTTTCACCTACATTTGTTTTAACCAGTTTAAGGCTAAAAAGTAAGTGCAGTTTTTTTACACGTTGCTTTGTTTTCCGTGATTTGTTTAGGTTTTTTTGCTGCTCTTCATCCTGCTTTTTTTTCCCCTTCCTTCCTTCTGTTCTCCTCTCTGCAGAATCTTCTTTTCCTACTCAGCTCCACCCACTTAGGGCGGAACCAGGATTTTGGAACTTCCCCCTTTTCTGGGGACAACCCTGTTACAATTAGATGGCAGTACTTCCTGGACTCAACTGTATTTAAAAAATTATATAGGTAGTTTTTCCTTCAACTTTCCATTGATAGATTTTACATATCAATATGTCTGGCATTATACCATTTTACAACACTGATCACCTGAATTCATTTATCTCTGGCTCACATGGATTTGAAAAAATTGCATTTTTTTTTCAATTTGTCAGTCTTTGTAGTAATGTTAGAAATTAAGAGTTGAAAAAATGAATATCAAAATATATTAATTTTGAGCTGATTACATCCTTTAAATAAGTTGTTGTGTTCATTTTTTCAAGAAGAGCAGAAAGAGTATTATACTAATGGAATCTGTAGCAAAATATAATCAATCTTGCTTGTCTCTCTACCCTTACACATTATTTCCAAAATTAAGACTATTTATTATATGTCATCATTAAGTACTTCTGATTAATTTTAAAAATGCATTCCCTATTTAATAAATGTGTCTCCCTAAAATATAGATATTTTTAATTTTAAGTTGTAGCATCACAACTGATTATATTCTGTAGAGTGTCTTATTCAAAACCATTATTATTTCTCAGCTTCCAAATGGCCTCCGAGAGAGAGTCCCCTAAAATGCCAAATAAAATTTCATATATTTTTCTTATCTTCAATATTTTATCATTGGAAACAATTCCAATTAATGTTCTATGAGGCTCAACATTTCAATATTGTGCTTATTAAGTTTCAGCCTCTGGGCCTTTGCATATGATATACTACATCCCTACCTCAACTCAGGAGAGTTTTTTCTCATTAACCTAAATGTAATTCTCACTATATGACCAACATTTTTCATGATATTAAATGTAATTTTGGGAGGGGAAATTATTTCCCCCTAGCCTGTATTGGCAACCATATTCTACCTATTCACTGTATACTATAAACTTCCTTCATTGAATTTAGCACAACTAAAATTAAGCGATTATCTGCATAATTATTGTTGGTATTTTATTAGCAGAACATGAGGCTTATGAGCAAAGAACTTTATTTCCTCCATTAGTGTGTACCTGATACTTAGCATATAGTAATTTCCCAAAGACTATTACTTGAATTAATTCATTCTTCCTCTCAGAACTATTTAAGCTTTGTATTATTTATTACCACTTACAAATTACAGTAAAACATAGCACCATACATAATACAACGAATATTTACTAACTCATAGTTGTTGTGACTAAAGAATCCAGACACAATTCTAAACAGTCTCTAACAAATCCATGTCTATCAGGGTTGTAGTCAACTCAAGTGTAGACTGAGAAAGAATCCATTTCCCAAGTTCATACATATAGCTGTTGGCACTCAATTCCTCATAGACTGAAGTTCTCAATCCTTGATGACTATTGTACAGAAGTCTATCTCATGATCTCTCTAGTTCATCTAAAAATATTACTATGTTTTAATAATGCAAGCCAGGGAAAAGAGCCTGAGATGTACAAGCAATATGGACATTAGCATTTTCTATGACTAGATGTGGGAAGTGAGAATCCATCTTTTGTTTCATGCTTTTGGATAGAGGCAAGTCACTAAATCCCATTCACATGTAAGAAGATAGTATTACACAATGATATCAATCCTAAAGAGAAGCATTTTAGAAGCTGCCTGACACAGGTCACTCCATCTTAAAAGATTTTTTTCATCATCACACTGTATCCTCCTGTCAGCATTCTTATTTTAATTTAAATTGACAAAAATTTGGATTACAACACCATACAAGTTTCGGGTATACAATTTCATACTTCAACAAATGTATATATAGCACACCAAGCACACCAAAAGTCTAGTGACTATCCACTCCACTGTTATCCAATTGACCCATTCTTATAATTTCTCCTTTATACTAGAATTATTACAAACATATAATCCACTACCCAGAAATTGAAATTACCTAAAGGTAGTACTTAGTTTTCTCAGCAACTTCAACTGTTCCTTTAACATAGAAGGAATTTGGAACTTATTTATTGTGTAAAGGAATTATTACGTGCAAATAATGGTGTTTCTCCTATGTTTCAAAAAAAAATGAACATAGACAATCCCTTTCCCTTTAATTCTTAAAGTTTATAAGATTTATTTCTTAACATGAAGATTATAAAGCTGTTAGTACCTCTTACATACAACTGCATATATCCACTGTATATTTGCCAGACATCCTTTCACATATTCTAAAGACTGAGTGGCAGAGATTGCATTTCGTTCTAGGATAAGATTCAGATATCACTGTTTTTGTAAATTAATAAAAATTTTATTATTCAAACTACTTATCCAAATTCCTCATGGGATGGGGTTTCCTGGAATGAAGATTTGTTTTCAGTGTTAAGAATCATGCCAGAAAACTGTATTCTAAGGTTGAAAACCAGAATACTATCTTTGAGGCCACTTACTCCATAACTATTTTTTAAAAATTCAATCAGTACTGCAAATTCTCAGATCTATCCCTCTAAGGGGGAGAAATGTTCAAATTTTGCGAAACAGTTGCCAATTCTTAAAAGACTAAATTAGCGTTAATGAAGAAAACAGTGGGGAAGGAAGCACAACTGCCACCTGGAGGAGACAGATGTGGAGGCACCCTCCATCCTGTCTGCTCAGGGGAGAGGAATACTGCATTAGTTGGTGATGAAGATGTGCCTTAGCCTATAGAACTCAAATACTGGCAGATCATTTTTTAAAACACTTTAGGTAATGCTCTGAAGAAAGAAATAGAACAGTTGGCAAACTGACTTCTAACACTTACATATGAAATTGCAGTACATGATAGTCTCTACATGAAACAAGAGGACATGGGAGAATGGGCTCCCTAGTTGCCTAGGAGTTAAGTCTCAGTGCTGCCATCACTATGACCTGAATTTGATCCCCAGCAAGGAAAACTAATCCACATATAGCGCAGCAGACCTCTCCTGTTTAGCTTGCTCTCCCCTCAGCGGTATATTTCTATTTATCTACCTGTTCTGCTCCCCATTCTTTCTTTGATGAATCCCACTTATCCCACACACCTCTGGCCTACACCCCAGTTCTTATATGCCAAAAATTAAAAAAAAAAAAAAAAACTGAAAAAGAAAAAAAAAGAGAGGGCATGGGAAAATATATTAGAAGATTACTTCTTTGGTGACACTATAAAAATAAAAACTAACAGAGTACCAGACAATCACTTCCTGTGAAACAACAATATTTTTTCTAAAACTGCATTTACAAATTCTAGTATTTGAACAATAGTTCAAATACTAACTAGAAATAGTTAGTAACCCTAATGTATTATTTTCCAGAACTATTCAGTCAAACATTTTGATGAGTATATTTTCCGTCATACATCACAGTCATGACCCATATAATTCTGTGACAACTGATCTTACTGGCAGTTGTCATATTTCTCTTTAGCATGTCTTCAAATGTGCCAAAGTATATTTTTTAGAGTAGTAAACCTGACAGTGTACTAATTAAAATAAATTAACATACTTTACTTTTAGAGTTTTAAAGTATACATTTGGATTTTGGAAAATTTATATTTTTATATTAAGATTTTATTTAATAATAGTTGATCATTTATATTGATATTTTTATCAATATGTGACTTTCACATTAACTTTTGCCAAGGTGGTTTATGTTTTTGTTGCTAATACGCATGGAATATTTTCCTGTTTCTGGTATTGTGGAAACATCAATAAATATATAAAACTAAAACAGATCTCTCCTTTTCCAAAAGCTTTTGATTCATTGCCTGTGTTATTTTTTACATACAGAATTAGGACTGCCACATATTAACAAATTTTGCCTTGTATTACTGTATAATATGTCACTTCAGTTACTTAGGTCTGCTGTACATTATATGTTAGGCAATTTCAAAATTAACTCCTTCTTAGGTTTAGTTTGCATTTTCTTCACATAGCTTCACCTTTCTAACTTGTACTTTCCTCATCATACTACTTCATAAAAGTTTCTTTTGATAACTATATTTTGCAGGAGTTTTCATATTTTCAATGAAATATATTACTCATAATGGAGTGTGTGCTATGCATACATAAAGTTTGAACAATCTGAGATGTGGGATCTCATTTAGTAATTCTCTCATGTCTCCTCATATCTGCCCTTCCTGGTCTTTATTTCACTCCTTTCCCCAAAAAACACTTTCACTAATTTAGTCACCATTAACTTTCATTATTTTTTTAAAAGCAGAATATGTGTATAACTCAGTAATTTTTTCCTGTTTTCTTTATACAAATGGCTTTATAAACTTTTTGCTGTTGTAATTTTTATATTATTGTAATATATCCTCGTGGCTATCAGTCATATAAAACAATGTATTCATATTCTCTATTATTGTTAAGATTTTTTTCCCATGTGTATTCTCATCTCACAAACAATTTAGTGCAATTCTTAGTGAAGATATTTAAGATTTTCTGTTAGGAATGCAACTGTTGAGTTTAACTTTTAGGTATTTGGTTTAATAGATAATAAAAAAATCATTTCCAGAATTATTAAACTACTTTATACTTCTACCAGAAATGTGAGTTTTCACCATAATATATCCTTATAGATAATAGAAGCATTTTAATTTTCATAAGTGTGATTCTTTTTTTTTTTTTTTGTGGTTCAATTTTTTTGAAATTTGTTGTGACTTCATGACCTAATGAAAGACTAATTCTTATTCTTATGTGCATATGCTTGAAAATACTGTGTACTCTTTTCTGCCTACTAAGAATAACTGCATTGTCAGCTGGGTCTATTGCAAGCCAGAATATGAAGTCTTCTTATTTTCCAGTGTTCCTTGCACTGATATCTAATTCTATTCAAATTACAACAACAATGACTAAATTACCAAGTGGGTTGGGATGATTTTCTTTTCCTCTTCTGCCTTCCTGTCTAACTCTGGCAGGCTACTTGAAGGTGATGGCGAGAGTTTCAGGGCACCTTGTGGACTATGTGGTGATCAGGAAGAAGAAGGCCATGTGTGATGTGTCACATGCTTGAGGATGGAAAAACCACATGGAAACCTGGGCTTCTATGGCTCTGTGGAATGCCTGCAGCAGCTGTGGGCTGCACACCTTCTAACATTTTCCATTGGAAACAGGAAAAACCTTTTACTTAAGCAACAATTATGATATCTCCTCATTAGATGCAGCTGAAATAACAACCTGATAGGTAATAAATATTAAAGATTTAAATTCAGTATTCTTTTAATTGGAATGAAATGCTGAAAGATAAAAGTTCATAGTTAATCCAAGTAAACTTAAATGTATTCCATTACATATAGAATGCAGAGAGCAAACTGCATAATTACTAAAGGATATATTTATTAGCAACTTAGGGTTGTAGAGAACAGTTGATAGAATCTGTTTTTTAATAGTGTCCCTTCAAGTCACATTAGTACAAATAACCTGTCAACAATGTTAGCAAATAAAGTAATAATTTGCCTTTACACAAATAATTGGCTACCACAAGGTGCATAGTGTTATATGTCCCATATTTAATAGGAATATGAACATATTATAAAATGTCTAGAAGAGATCAGTTAGAAATTTGCAGGATTTAGATAATATTAATATCTCTGCATACTGGAAGTTCTTTCAATGGAAAACATTAGTGAGAATAATTTAAACACATTGTATTAGGCACTAATAGAATTAAAACCAACTGTTAAGAGATTCAGAAAGAACAATTTGAATTTAACATAAAGAGGGATGATACCACAGTGAGGGTGAACAAGAATAAAATTAATTTTCTATGAACATATTGTGTTTCCCATCACTGGTAGTGACTTAGGCCAAATAACCACATGGTGGAGATGTTGTAGAGGGAATTCTAGTACTAGGTGGTTTGTTGGAATAGAGGACATTTAAGGTTACTTTCAAATTCTGAAACGTGTGAATTAATGGATCAAATGTAAAGGGGGGGAAGTCTCATAATTGTCATTGATGTAGTATTCAAATTCTTGTGTCTCAATATTTTGGTTCTTCTGCTTAATTAAATTTAAAAAATCCATACTGAATTTCAGCATATTAAATGCTGAAATTTTTATTAGGCTGGATGCTGGTTTAATTTTTTTAATTATGTATATGTATACATTATATGTACCTGTCATACAAAAGCTCTAGAATCAGCATAAGGAGAGTGCTTTCATTTTTCAAATGTATAAAAATACATAAGGCCAAAATTGTATTGAAGATAAATATTACAGAAAGAACACAATAACCAAAAATGGGTCAGCACAACTATCCAATTGATTAGATGCTTGCAGAAAACCACAGCAAATGGCAAAATCAATTGACCAATCAGTTTTGCAGTGTTTTATTCTAAACTCAGCCAGCTGGACAATTAGGCATATACTTGGTGTTTTATATCTTTCATTGAAGAAAGCATCATTTTCCTTTGGAAACAGATGGTTAGGAACGATAGATGGGCCAAAGTTCACTAAGAATTTACTCTCCTGTGAACAGAGTAAATTGATGTTGCAGAATATTTTTTTGATTGTTTTTTTTTATTTTTAATTTTTTTTAATCAAAGTAACATTGGTTTACACCACTGTATTTTGAGTCTTTTCAATGACTAAAATCTGAGACAGAAGCCCTTAATGACTTGACCTTTAGATATAGGTGTTTGTGACTAAGAAATTACTTGATAATATTTTAATGATATGACTCTTAATATAATATTCCATGTTACTTTAATTTTTGTAAATTAATAACTTATGATTCAACTAAAAGAGTAAAATTTCTAATGCCCAGGTTTTTTCAGATTTTGTTTAAAATGAGAGAAGTGAGACTTTATTTCAGTGTTTTACAAAATCATTCTTCAAGACAAATTTGTGCCAAGAGGCCTCCCTTGTGCACATGTGTTAAAGTCTCACACTATGAAGTTATTGCCAGCGACTGCCCTTGAGTTCTATGCTGGCGAAGAGGCCGGCATATATGGCACAGCAGACCTCTCTGGTCTTGCCTGCTGCTCGCCTCAATAGTGTATTTCAACAGATCTACCTGTTTTATACCTCACTCTGTCTCTGGTGAATCATCTCAGCTACTCAGACTCTGCCTACACTCTAGTTTTTCTATGCATAAATAAATAAAAATAAATCTTTAAAACAATTGTGCTGAGCTAAAATTTTATTATTTGAATAAAGATATCTCGTAATCAGTTTGTCCAGACAAATGTTTAAAATAGTTAAGAATCACAGAATCTTACAAGTGAGAGCAAAATTGGAGATCACTTATTTTAATTTCTTCACACAAATGATCTTATGATTATGATTTCAAAACTCATTTGAGAAATATGAGATCCACAACTCAAAACTTCACCAGGTCTCTGTTGATATTTTAATATTATATAATTACTTCTACTAAGCTATAAATATTGTTAATATACTAATTTTACTATGATAAGGAGGGTTAAAGCTATTCATTAGGGCCATAGTACACTGAAAATAAATTATACCAGAAATAGAACATTCATGATGCAATTAAAAGATTATTCTTGATTTTACTTGGATAGTAGTCTGGGGAAATATCACTTCAGTGCTTGATAGTATTCTAGTTAAATAATATTCAAATATATTGCAGATCCTTCTCTTGACTAGATATTTTGGTGAATTTTGCATCTTGTTCTCAAAATTTAATTTTGAATAATTTAATATGAAAAGAAAAAAGATTATAGGGACATAGAAAGAAGAAAACACAAACTACTGGTTCGCGGACTTTGACATGCTTAAGTTCTGATCTGAGTCTTAAACATGTTTATATGGTAATAACCCATACATACAAGAATGCAATTTGTGCTTGTAAATACGTGAAAGACTGAATGAATAAATATCAAGAAAAAATATAAAAGTTTATCTGACCCAAATCTAATTGACTTAATTATATTTTTTTATAAATACGATTACTTAACTCTTTAAAAATATGATTTTTAAACCCCCAAGATGATATTTCTTGAACTGCAATCATTGTATTCTACCACTAACCTCTTTATCTCAAACCTAAACCAGAGAGCATATCACCACACACATGATATGGTCTTAATAGAGAAATGTAATCATAAAAGTACAAGATGAAAATACATGGAAATTATATACAAAAACAAAAAAATATTTGTTTTAAAACATAACAAAAAAATCAGTCATAAGCTAAAAGATTAATTGGGCCTCCTCCCTGGTGGCTCAAGGGGTTAAGTCGCAGTACTATGAAGTACCACAGCCAATGAAGCAAGAGTTAGATCCCCAGCCAGGGAGGTGACCCACATGGCAAAGCAGACCTCTCCCACCTTGCCTGCTGCTCCCCTCACCAGTGTTTTTCAGTCTATCAGCCTGTTTTGTTCCTTACTCTGTTTTAGTGAATCCTCTCACCCAGCACACCTCTGGACTGTAGTCTGGTTCTTGTATGCACAAATAAAACGTTTTTTTTTAAAAAGATTAATTAAGAGCATTAAAAGAAACACCTTCTAAGAACTAGGGGAGGAAATAATTAACTAATTAATAAGACTGCAAATTGAGCTATATTACAAACATATGACAATAAACTAACTTACTTCATGAATAAATTTTATATAAAAAAGACCAGATCAATAGAAAAATGGAAACTTAATGTGAGAAGCAATAGAAAGAAAGGAATACAATGACTCAAGATATAAAATCCTTATTAAAAAAACTCTCTAGTCAGCTGTGGGTAAACACATATTCCTACATATTTCTTCCTTTAGGAAATGAATTGATGATATCAGTCAAGAATGCATTTTAAATATTCTCTGACTCAGCAAATATTTTATACCAGTCACTCTTAAATGTGTAAATTATTATAAAGATTTTTTATTACATTATTATTTGTAGTAGCAGAAGATTAGAAAAATACCCATCAATGGGGAATGGATTATTAATATTATTCTATAGCCAAACAAATACCATTCAATTGTTACAATGAGGGAACATCATGTATTCTTATAGAAATTTTATTTAAAAAAATCAGTAAGCTGGTAGCAAAAATAATTATGATACAATATATAGCTAGTAAATAGAAGACATATATAGAAATGTTTGTAAATATATGTGTGTACATATATCTACAACACAGATAATGATATATACTTATAAAAATACAGATAAAAACCAGATTCTCTGAGCTTATATCATGGTTCTGTCTTTTAAATGTGTGAGTGATCTTGTGCAAGATAGCAAAACTTCCACTTTTCTCAGTTGTCTCAGTTGAAAAAAAAAGGTCATAATAGCTTCAGTATGATGGGATTATACTCTTAGCACAGTTGTTGTCACACGATAAGAAATACCTAAGTGTTAGTTTCATTATAATAATTATTTCTTATAATTATATATTTTATCATTATGTAATAATTATACAGCCTGATCAGGCTGAAAAAAATAAAAGAAGGTGGAAAACTTACTAGAACTAGGTGAACAGATGCCAGGAAAAATCAATCTAAGTTCACTAATAATATTTCCTATAATCCTGTTTGATGGAATCTACATATGGGCTACTTTACTCATACAAGCTGGGGACAGAGTATATTTAAACTATCTTAAAACTATTATCCTACACAGATATCTATAGAGTTGCCAAAAAAAATTACTTTCAAAAAATTCTTAAATTTGAAATTACATCCAAGTACATTTACATGAAATATATTAATGATAATTCCTATACAATTTTTTAAAAAATGTTTCCTACTAGATAGTCAATTAAACCAATGAATTTCAGTCACATTTCCTGCTCCTTTCTTCTGGGCTATTTTTTCTCCTTTCTTGCAGTCTCTGAAAGTGATTCTTTACCTTTAGTTTGAGATGAACCATTTTAGATTGGTGGTGGTAGATGCTCTTACTTAATTACCAACTCCCATTCTGTTTTCAAGAGAAACCCAAGAATAACCTCATCTAACTTTTCAAACTGTGGTTTAATCTTTGATATTCAGATCATCTGTACACTCCACTTTTTCTAAGGGCAACTGAAGTAACTTTATGCTGAGGTTTCATTGTCCCTTTTCATAATTTATACCTATATTTTCCAATTATCTCCTTACATAGTAAGATAAGTTGTGCCCATTTTAAATTTGTTGCTTAGACTAGGACAACAGAATCTATAGAAACATAATATTTCAGTTTAGATTCATAGAAGATAGATTTATCATTCTAAATTGTCACATGGTGATCACAGATGATGGTTTGTGCAATGGTTCTATCATGTTAAAATATAATTCTTCGTATTCCACATACCTGTCAGTAATAAGTAGATGGAGATGCAAAAAGTTACCTTTATTTTTGAACCTTTTCTTTTAACATTTGAACTATTTCAGATTTGTTTTTATTTAATCAGAGGGAAGAAAACTATCTGAAATTTTTTGTTTGTTGTTCCAGAAGTCTTTAAATGTGGGTTGATCTGCATGGTTCATGAAGAAATTCAGTGAAAGCTTGCCCACATATTGCAATTTTGAAAGAACAAGCAGCTAAATTCACAGTCAACTGAACAAAAATGAGGATTTCAAAGCATCTGAGGACTTTCAAGATGGGAGTGCTGTCATGGGATAAGTGAATCGATATTGGAGATGAATCTCATTTTAGCTACCACAAACCTGCTGGACCATTTCCTGAGATATTGTATAAAGCAATTGAAGATGGCGCGATGTAATGTTGAACAGTTATACTCAAGCACTCTCTATTACAAAGAATTTTCCAAAAGTAACAGATAAAATATTTTGTCCTGAGTATATATGGCATGGTTCTCTTGATTTGCTTTCCTACTTATATCTCCACTAGCACTTATTGACCTAAAAATGATTCTGGAATTAAGAAGTAGAATATTTTTCCCATCTAAAAGGAATGAACATAAAGGGGGGAAAAGGCACTTAATGTTCTTATTTTTAAATAAATGCTCACATAGCAGATATGAATTCAAATTAAGAGCTATACCAATACTATGTACACATAGCTATATATTTTCAAATACAAAAATGTAAGGGTATATAAGGGCATGTAACTTCCTTTATAATTTTAATTTTGTTCTTGAAATATTATCTTCTACCAGCTAGAACAAAAGTCTTAGTAACTTATAACTGTTTACATAAAATGTTTGAATTTTTATATTAATTTCAAGTGGTGTGGACCATGTTGAAAATTTACTTTTAAAGTAGTCTAATGACTTGCAGGATTGCATTTTGGTACAGTAGGTCAAACATACCCTTTTATTTCTCAGTTTGCCATGGACAAGTGTAGTGTTAAACTTGTGGAATGGGTTTTTTAAGGATCACTGACTTAACTAAAGGAATGTTAATTCTAGCACACTTAAATTCTTCACATAGAAATCTAAAGAGCAGGATGCCTGTGCAGGGGGAAGGGGCACTCAGTCATTTTGCAATAGTAAACATTTAAGTGGCACAGAACAGGTAGCAATGAAACTTTGTCCTTAAGAAATAAACATGAGAAGAAAGATCTGCAATTTCTTTATATAACTGAAATCAAAATAGCCTAGAGTTTTAGTCTATGGTTCAGGGAAAAAGGAACCTAAGCCACAATCTACTGATTACAATTCAGTAGGGTACAAGTTGAGCTGGAGGACAGCTACTGCTTTTGTTTTGCCCTCCTTATTGTTTTGGTTAGGACTGGGAGTTTAATGATATTGGCACTGGGCCTGAAATGCAATTTACTATTTTTATTACTCTGTCAATATGGTGCATTAAGGTCCTCAATACTCTTCAAGAAATGTAAAAGGAAAAAAAAAACATTTTTATATTAAGTACAGTAGAAATTAAAATAGAAAATACCTTAATGCAAGATCACAGTCTAAATTAAAACTTTAGGTTAATATAACTTATTAATTTAATACTATGATAAAAACTTAAACCTTATATATATATAAAGTTATATATATCTTTATATATATATATATATTTCTTAGGAATCCCTCCAGGGAGTTTTCGAGCAAGGTCACTTTTTCTATATAAATTTCTCTTATCTCTTTTCATTCTTATGTCATTGTTTTATTTTGTTTGACCTTTGATTACTAGTTAATTAGATTTTTTTTCCAGTAAGAAAAAAAAATGTAGAAAATGCTTTACAAGGTAGGAACAAGGCCATGTCTTCTGGTTCAGTTTTGTTTTGTTTGTTTGTTTTTAACTTTAAAAAGTAGAGATGTGTTGTTATTAGGATTGCCTCCAGGGATTTTTTCAAGCAAGGACTTTTTTTTGTTCTAAAAATTAAGGTATATTAGCAATACTACTATGCATTTAAAGATCAAGATTTAACCTAGCTTTTACACCACAAATATCCTCAAGTTTAAACCATGGCACTTATTTCCCATAAATTTCCTTTTTCTCTTTTATTCTCAGAAATTACCAAATTATACCACGCAAAATGATTTTGGAAATTGCTTATAATTGATGCAAATAGGTGGCGTTTGCCCAAATTTTACACATAATTGCTCTAATTCTTCACTTGGCTGTTCTATATTTTCCCAGAGTAACAGTAGTTTAGGTCATATTTCTCCAAAAGAATTTTTTTAAAAAAAGAAGAAACAAAAGAAACCTTGACGTTTTAGATTTTGTTAAGTAGTATCTCAGGTTTCGTTAAGCTGTTAAGAGTTTACAAGTAATTCATACTAGTTATGAATAAGAGTTCTGGAAGAAATAACATTGAAATGAGTTTACAGTTTGTTGTTGCAAAGAACCTAAATTCTCCTTGTCAAAATTTAACTACAGTTAATTCCTTCTTATATATTAACCCTATCAATTTACTCTTGTATATAGAAATTTCAGATGATTGCATTGTCTTCTGACTATCTGCTTGATTGATTGTTTCCATGTCAGTCTTTGAATCTGGTAGGTAATAATCAGAAACTTTTAATATAATGGAACCTGATAGTAAATATTTTACACTTTGCAGGCCACTGAGTCTCTGTTACAATTATTTAACACTGCTGTTATGTAATTTAATAAAGCCTTCCTTTAGCTTTTGTGAACTTTAGGACAGGGATATTGATCTATTCAACATTTTAAAAAAATCACTTAAATTGTACAGAGAATAGGGACTTCCTTGGTGGCACAGTGGATTGAATGCCTCACTATGAAGTATCCGTGTCACAGCAGCATGAGTTCAATCCCCGGCTAGGGAGGGGACACTCACGGTGCAGCAGACCTCTCCTGCCTCACCCACTGCTCCCTTCAGCAGTGTATTTCATTTGATTTGCTTATTCTGCTTCCCACTCTGTCTCTGGTGATTCCTCTCACCTCCCGCGACTCTGGCCATTACCCCAGTTCTTATATGCATAAATAAATAAATCTTAATTAAAAAAAACACAGATAACAGTGTAGAATAGTTACTGATATATGTGTATTTATATGAATGATCTTTTCCATGAAAAAATAATGAATTAATTTCAAATATTATGGATATTTAATTATGAATATAACCTGAACAAAGACTATTACTGCACTTTATATTAAAGTGATTTTTTCCAAATTTAAATGTCTATACTTTTATATGGAAAACTGGAACTTTAGAGTGTGGCATATACTACATATATATAGTATATCCCATACATACCTGCATCTGATTCTTCTATATCTCTGGGAAGCAAATGCTTTCAATTGTCACTGCTCTAGACCTAGGCATAACCATGTACCAAGCTCTGACCTAGGAAATACATATACTGTCTGTGGGAATAATACCAGTTCCTGACATATAATTAATATTACAAATCAAATGCTATTTTAAGCAAGTTACAAGTGTTACCTATTTACTCACATGAGCACAAAAACAAACATATATGAAATTCTCAAAAATTTCATCTATCAATATTTTGAATATGTTTAAATAATAATTGTGGTAATAATAGTATACAGGTGTGTAGTTTTTACTGGCGGTGTGCTAGTAAATGCTTACCAACTGGCTCTCTGCAAGGATAAAATTTCTACATTGTAAATATTCCCATCTTGACTGTTTTCAAGCTATTAGTGTACAATCTGGGAAGCTACCAGATCTGGGAAGAGATATGAACACTTAGGGATTGCAGCCAGTATAAGCTGGCTTCAACACACTAAACACTAAATGTGAATGTAGGCAATTTCTGGATTGTAGGACAGTATGTGCATTAATTAGGGTTCTATAAGAAATTGACAAGATTAGTTCAAGGGTGCAATGACCACAGTAGTAAGTCTATCAGGAATAGAGGGTATGGGAACTAGAGAAGGCAAGGACAGTCTTCAGATCATGAGTTATGGCTCCACTTGTGAAAAGGGAGGGGCATGAAAGATTGGGGAGGAAGAAACTAGGCTCAGCATAGGTTTGAAATTCTACTCTGTCTACTAGAAGAAGGGGAATCTCTAAAGCAAAAGGAAATCTATATCACACAAAAAGGCCGGGGACAGGATTCTGACTGTGCTCAAAATTAGTTGGGAAAAGTTAGAGAAGCATGGCTCTACTTGAATGTAGCAGAAGAGACAAAGGAGGAGTGAGTAGTGTTGTTTGCCAATTCTGTTACCCATAGCAGAGTCTCTTAAATGTGACCTGAGAGACTCACCACACAACCTTCACTAAGTTGTCTTGCTTTTTCCCTTATCTTTCCAGTATTTTTGTTCATTGTCTACAATCTCCCAGTTTTATGATGAGGCCATTATTTTAGATGTTAACATTTCAAGTTACTTTTGGATTCCATTATTTACTCATTAACTTTTCACTCAGCACTGACTGTTAATTATGCACTATACAATTTCTATCCTTATGTTCAATTTATCACAAAATTATAATATACTATATTAATAATAATATGCTCTACTATATAGAAATATAGACTATTTCTATATTTCTATTTTCTTAAGTAATTTTATGAAATAGGTAATAGAATTGCTCTTTTAATTTGTATTTAATATCTGAAAATCAAAAAATATGACTCTCCTAAAGTTGCATTGCTAATAATGATGGTGTCAGTATTCAAATAGAAGCTACTTAATCCTTGATGTCTTGGTTTTTCACACTTTTAAGACAATAGTAATGACCATGCTGACTTCCACTGGTTTTAAACACACTATGGTGATTTCTTTATGAGTGATGAGAAGCATCCCTGTATAATTAGATTATAATCTCAGAGAAAGGAGATAACTGGGTTTGACCCCAACGTTTAATTTAGGCTAAGTCACAAAATCTTTTTGGGCTTCAAAAATTACATCTTCACATTTATGATAATATTCCTACTTCATAGAGTTGGTATAAAAATCCAATACTTTAAATACTTGAAAAGCACTTATACTTGTTTACTTATAAAGCATTTTTAAGAATGCCTGATGTATAGTAACTGATCTGTGACAAATGTTAATATATTTATCATCATATAATAACTAAGGTAACTAAATTTAAGAAATATTTCCCAAGGTGAAAAAAAGAGAATATTTTAATTATAGTTTTAAAAATAAAGAATCAGCAAATGCAACTTAGAAATGACAAACAAATCAATGAGCCTTTCAGCTTTGGTCAACTCTTTGGACCTTAATTTCCTTGTCTGTGCAATAGTGTGTTTTTACTAGAAGTTCCCAAGGTTATTCCTAGGTTTATGGTTTTATGGAGCCTGAAAATTTGACTTTCTATCATTAAACTCTTTGAGAAAAAAATCAGTTTGATATTTTATTTCAGGGAAAAATAATCTACAAAATAATATAAAAATTTAAAAGATCAAAAGTACCAACCATATATTCTGTTATTATATTACTGAAAACTATACATAATATAAAAATAAAACTTAATTTAACCTGGCATTCAAGATTCCACTGCACTTAATAAATGATGACATTGTTGAAATATAAATAGCAAAGATCAAATTTAACTGTGTGTTCTACCACTGAGATTACACAGAGGATCTTTGAGATAAATCCTGTTATCTCCATCTCCTAAAAAAGGATATCAAGGGATCTCAGAAACTATGCTAAGATTTACCACTTATTTATTGCTATTGAGCATTATTTGGTACAATAAGTACTATGTTCTTTAGTCATGCCCTTCCCTGTCTGCGAGATACTATTCAATCTTCTGTGTACATCTTTATGATTCAAGTAGGATGAAAGCCCAGTCTGGTGGAATGGACTCCACCTGCATAACCACACACAAAAGCATTCTTCAAACTACAGTCTAACTCTTCCTATTATTCACCTTTTAGATGGAATAACTTTTAATACCCTGTTCATTACAGCAGGATTATGCTCCAGCTACCCATGTATTACCAAATATCACCCAGTCATATTTTCAAGATAATGCAATCTCTACTGCCTCCTTTTCCCTCTCTGGATCACTTTACTCATCTCCTATTAGAGCTGCAATTACAGTCAGAAAATTTTCTTGTATAATATCCTTTTTCTCAGACTTTATTTCTGTTGAAACTCAAACCAACGTATATTTCTTATTCTTTAAAAAAAATTATTTGTACATACAAGAACTGGGGTACAGGCCAGAGGTGTGGGGGGTAAGAGGATTAACCAGAGACAAAGTAGGGAGCAGAACAGGCAGACTGACTGAAACATACTGCTGAGGGGAGCAGCAGGCAGCACAGAAGAGGTCTTCTGTGCTATATGGGTCAGCTCCCTGGCCAGGGATCCAAATCATGGTGCAGTGGCTGCAGATAGCTTCATGGTGCTGTGACTTAAGCCCTTGTGCTACCAAGAAGGCCCCTGTTGCTTATTCTTTATAATGACTTTGATTAGAATATTTAATTGCAACTTTAAAGAAGTGGTTGTGAGATACACAGAAGTACCCATATTCAAGATCAAGCAATTGTTAGAAATTACACTCTGGCCATGCTGTCACTGTAGACTGCAGAATATGATGTCAAAAACACAATCCTACCTGCCTCCCCCACCTTCAGTTAAAATTGAGGTTCCTTATATAGAATATGATAGCTAAATTACCATTACTAGTAAGAACTATTTCATAATACAATTTACATGCATGACACTAACTTCCAGAATAAAGGAAACAGATGTAATAATACAAACATTAGTATGTTTTCTGATCTATCATTATTACAATTAGAGAATGGTCATTACCCTCTATTGAATAAGGCATACCTTTTATTCTCATGTGTTGACAAAAATCTCAGTCAAACAAACATATAAAATCATTATATTAAGTACCTAAGTGAATGTTAAATGAGAAAGATAATATGATACATTGGGATTACTTTTCAATAGTTTCAATTTTCTAACCAAGTTAAGAATTCTGAAGAATAGCTACTCTTACCCCACCTTGTCAATTCAACTGAATGCTTTAAAAATAGTCAATAATAAACACATTTATTTATGAATATGTGATAGCATGTTCACTTTCAGTCAAAGTTAGCTTTCAGAAATAGGTATAATTCATTGAAGGACCCAAATTTAGAAAATCAATCTCTAAATTCATAGTTTATTCCTATGAACTACCTTTTGTTGTTTAGATGAGATATTGATCTTTTAATGGTTTTTATAAAGTACACAGGATGACTTAATTCTTCCCACACTTAGTAAATTTTACCAAATGAATTATATTGAAAACTCCACCACTATATCTAGGAAGATGTAAAGTTGTGAATATTTTGATTCTATGGATTTACATTGATTCTGCTAATTATTGATGATGCAGTTTCCCTGATATCCCATTAAAAGATGCTTGCCAGATTTTCAATTTGTTTACTTTGGTTTACACTTTCTTCAGTCATTTTTTTCTTTCAGTTCTTTTATTCTTCTTGATAAGTGTTATTAAAATAGTAATACCAAGTAGCTCTTATAAAAATTCTATTTTTATCTCTTTTGTTATATATTTTTTTAAAAGATTGATTTATTTAAGCATACAAGAGCTGGAGTGCAGGCCAGAGTCATGGGAGGTAAGAGGATTCACCAGAGACAGAGTAGGGAGCAAAACAGGCAGATTGATGAAAACATATTGCTGAGGGGAGCAGCGGGCAAGGAAGGAGAGGCCTGCTGTGCCATGTGGGTCCTCTCCGTGACGGGGGATCGAACTCACGTGCTGTGCAGCTGATGCTTCACAGTGCGGCGCTTAACCTGCAGTGCCACCAGGGAGGCCCCTCTTTTGTTGTATTTTTAAGTATTTTTTTTCTTATTATTAAGTGACACACCTCTAACTTTGTGACTAGTAACTTCATTGAACTTTACATAGTATACAAGTGCTTAGGAAAGTACTTGAAAACCCCATTTCTATGCACTTATGCCATAGTTCACTTATAATATGTTGTAACTCTCAAACTACGTTTTGCATTATTAAGCATTTAATTAAATATAAGAAAATAATCTCTTATATTTATCATCCAATGATAATCATCATTTATGTAGTTAAAATTTCTATCTGATATGATTCCTTTGGCAAAAAATAATTTAGTATTTACTGTAATTCAGATTTTCTGAAGTATATTCCTTGAGCTTGCTGTCTAAAAAATTTTGTAAAGTTTTATAAAACATATTCCCTCTGAATTTATAATTTTAGATTATGTTTTTATTGCTGTGTTTACTTTTAATTTATTTTTCATTGAGAACATAAAAATTCTTTTATGTCATCTTCTATTGTGCATTTTTACTATAATCTTTGTTATCTTTAGGCACATTTTATAATTTCTTCTCTCAGATCCCATTAAGATTTCCACTAATCTTTGATTTCATCTTCATATTTGTTATAGTTGGAGTTCATTGAGCTTATTTGATCTGTATTTTATGATTTTCAGCTAATATGAAATTTTCAGCCATTATTTTTCAAATAATTTTTTCTGTCCCTTCAAGCTTCCTGAATTCCAATTATACTTCTAGAAGGTGGTTCACATTCCACTGACACTCTATTCACTTTTTTTTTCCTGTGTTTAATTTAAGAATGTTTCCATTGAAATTTCCTCAAGTTCAGTAATATTTTCTTTTGCAATATTAATATTTTTGTTACTGTCATTAATAAATTTTCATCTCTGTCACTGTACAGGTTAAATTTAAATCTTTTTAAAAAATCTTCCATATTCCTTTTTCACATGCTCAATCTGTATCTTGTTGAATGCATAGTACATATTTATAATATGCTGTGTTATAATATATGTAGTAAGTTTTTGTGTCCAAGTCTATTACTTTTCTATTATCTGCTGTTTTATGTGTTTATTTTCAGTAGATTTAATTTTCTTCCACTTTGAGTTGTATTTTCCTGCACCTTTGCAAGCCTAATAATTTTTACATGAATCCAGATATATTAAATTTTGCCTTGATGGGTGTTAGATACCTTTGCATTGTTTAAATGTTCTTGTAGTCTGTACTTTGACGCAGTTTTCTTAGAAAGGGTTGATGTTTACAAAAGTGGTTCTAAACCAGAAGTGTTTTTGCTCCCCAGGGAATGTGCCAGTTTGTAGTGACAATTTCATTTGTCATAACAGAGAGAAGCTGCTTACTAGTAGAATATAGTGGGTAGAAGTCAAAGATGTTATCAATCACCTTCAAAGGAAAAGGCATCCCAAAGTGAAGAATTATATGGTCCAAATGTCAATAAAACCACTATACAAAAATGACTATGTTGAAAGGTTTGCTCTTAAGCTTTCTCACATAGACAGGGGAAATAATAATATGTGGCATCATTTTGCCTCACAAAGGAGGCAATGCTCAATGGGGAACTCTACCTGATATCCCAAAATTATGAGAGTATTCAAATATGACTCATGGGGACATAGAAAATGTCTGGCCATGTGTGAACTTTAGCTATATTTGCTCAGTTCTGCTCAAATGGTTCTTTCTCTTAGTCTTACATGGCTTCATTATGCCAATACTATGAAAGTATTTAGCTGGGACCTCCCTCATGGGAGTTAAGTCTCAGCACTATGAAGCTGTCAGCAGTCACTGCAGCATGAGTTCAATCCCCAGGCAGGCTAACCCACACAGTTCAGTAGACCTCTCCTGTCTCTCCCACTGCTCTGCTGACAGTGTATTTCAGTCCATCCTCCTGTTGTGCTCCTCACTCTATGTCTGGTGAATCCTCTCACTCTGCCCCACTTCCCCCATACCTCCAGCCTATATCCCAATTCTTATATGCATAAATAGATAAAATATATTTTTTAAAAAAAGAAAATGTATTTAGCTGTATTCTTAAGAATGTCCCTCTTCAATTCCAAGAGTGTTCTCTCATTTCTATTATTTTTTACTTCATTTAAATTTTATTGGTGTCTGGTATCCCCCAGGACCAGAAAGATATCATGTTTCACCTGCATTCCCTTTGTTTGTGTCTTAGAAATTCTACCAGGAGGTAAGATGGGGAAATTTAGGTTCATATTACTTACTTCCTCTCTTTCATAGATCACTGCTATGCATTGTCCATTTTCTTATGTCTGAAAATGATAATTTTATATAGTTTGTTGAGTTTTTTTTTAATTGTATAAATAGGAGGGTTTATTCATTTCCTGTTATTCCATCTTGATCAAAAGTCACTTTGTATTTGATTTTCAGGAGGGTGATATTCAAATTGGACAATAAACATACACTGTCTTAGAAAAACTGGTTTGGATCCAATACCATGTTTTTTTGTTTTAAATGAGCACATAATGTACTTAAAATTAATAGTTTCTATATATAAATAAATATGATGTACAGATTGTTAGATATTTCATGTAAGAAATTTTCTGTTCTATCTCTAATAGAAAGACTTTTGATAGCTCTTTTTATTCTTCAATAGTATTCAAGATTTACACATACAGTATATCATCCACCCATAAATTATCATACAAGAAAGGCAAATTTGACAGTTTTTTTAAACATATACATTTGTTTCTTCTAGGTCAAAGCTGTAATATATTTGCCAATTATTAAAAATAACTTGTAAGCAAAACATATGTGTCCTTTTGAGTTGGAATTTTATAGGAGTGTAAAATATAATGCTGGTCATGAGGTGGTGTGGAGGTAGCAGCCGTGAATGAAAATTTCCATTCTTACCCTCATGAATTCCAAAATCTTGCATAATTGATTTACACAGATAGCTGAGGAATGTAGAGGGCATTGGAGAGAGTAAGATTCTCAAGTAGTGTAATGACTAAATGAGATGATTACTATGACAAAAGTGTATAAAAATTTCAGGTAAATGTGTGGGTATAAAACAATATTCAGTTCAGAAGGACTCAGTTTTCTTATCTTTAAAAAATGCAGATGACACCATTAATGAATAATATTTAGTGAGTGCTTACTTTGTGAAAGGTCCATTGTATATGTGATTTGATATTTGTAAGTTAAATGCTAAGAAGCTGCCATGATTATCTCTATTCAATAGGTATAGGAACAGAAACACAACATAATGTTTTTAATTTCAGGAAGAAAGAGCAAAAGAACATTTTTGGTGGCAGAACTGCAGCTACATCTTCTGATTCCTATTTAACAGTTTTTTTTCAAGTGAAAGCGGTAAGCTTGGGCCTCTCTGGTGGTGCAGGGGTTAAAATCTCAGCACTGTCAAGCTATCACCAACCACTGCCCTTGAGTTCTACACTGGCCAGGGAGCTAACCCACAAGACATAGTAGACTTCTCCTGTCACTCCTGCTACTCCCCTCAACAGTGTATTTCCGCAAATCCCTCTGCTCCCCACTCTGTCTCTAGTAAATTTTCTTACCCCCTGAGCCTCTGGCCTACACCCTAGATCTAGTATGCATAAATAAATAAAAATGAATCTTAAAAAAGAAGAAAAGTGGTAAGCTCAATGTTTTATATTTCTGTTCCCTGAAAAAGGCTAACATGCTCTATATAATGGGGAAAAGAGAAAAAAAACTTAGCCAAAGACATCCTCTTTTTATATTTTACAGAAATAAATTTCAGAAATTGACCCAAGCCCTTTATCTGAAACCTATTGTGGAAAAAATAGTAGAATAATTTCCATTATATTTTATAGAAACTAGAACTTTAGAATTTAGCTTTCTATTAATTACAAAACAACAAAAACTACAAATATTTTACAACATCAAATGCATCAAAAGAACATTTTTTTTTTTTTTGCCACCTGTGGATTAACTCTACCTCTGTGTTAGGGAATATATTTGAAAATAAAGAAAAATCTCCCAGAAGTGATATTATTGCATAATTTTATCATAAGTGTAGCTCGATACACTTTGTGATGGCCTGATTTTTTTAAACCACTTTGTGATGGGACATATGAATACTGTCATACTGTGGGTCATTGAAAGCTGAATATATTTTCTAAATCTGTTAACTATCATGTCAGCAATTCTTAGAAAACAGATCCAAAACAGCAGATGGCTGAGAGTTTAGGTTCCCTGTACTTAAACTTGTAGGAAAGATGTCATTACTAACCCACAGACCCAACTGAATCTTTGAATTCCTCAATAGAATTTTTCTATATATTCCTTAATTAATTTCCAGATGCAGGTTCAAATTAACCTGACTCTTAACTATTGCCTATTAATTTGTCATGACATGTAGCTTATAGGATTTTTACATGAACGGGCTTATAAGGAAATATTTTTATTGACACAGAGTTAAATCTTTTTTATGTATCTCGGGATTCTTGGGAAAAAAGAAAAACATATAACTTCACTAAAATCAGTAAGGAATTATAATCTTAGATAAAATTTATCTGTACAATAATCATATTCAGTTGACAGAATCATTTTGACCTACAACTGAGAAGTGAAAGGTTACATTATAAATCTATATCTACCAATACTCACCCCATTCTTTATGATTTCAGTTGTATTTAATATGGTTTTAAATGGAGTTATCAATAAATTCTGAAATTAGATTCTGGAGAAAAAGGCCTTGAATTGTATTTGCAGTGTGTATTTATGGATTATTTATCAATCTACTATGATAGATTTGACTTTGGATATTGAAAGAAAACTACATTCATGAATCTCCCTATTAGAATGATATTAATAAAGATTGATTAATTTATACTATATAGACATTATTTAGTCTTAGAAATAAGTTGTATAAACAGCAAAGGAATTATTTTTTTTATCTGACAATAAGACAAATAACAACAGTGTTATGAAGGTTTTATATGTTTTTGAATATATGCATGGTCAAAAAATTCTTCAGAGTGAGCACATCTAAAAAATAGCATCTGTTTATTACACTCAACTAATATTTATGGATGACCCTCAAATAGTAAGGAACTAAAATATTATCAATCGGAACATATATTGTAGATTGGGTTGTTTCATTTCAGATAAATAGGTTTACACACACATATACCTGGTCTCCATAATTAAAGTTCTTACATATCTGGATACATTAGAGTTATCAAAATTAATTCACAAGGACTTCTGAGGAGTTTTGCTAATTTTAATATCACAGTCCAAAAAAAAACTTTAGAAAGAATCAGAATTTTGATGAGACTTAACAAAATGATGTAAGAAATAGTAGCTAGTCTATATTCTCTATACTGTCTTTTAAAATATTCATTTTTTTCTTTATTTATATATAATTGACATCAATTGGGTCCCCATGGATTTCCCACCACAATTTCATGTTTTTATATTATGAAAGTATGACTGATATAGATGAGAGTGTCTAATTTAGAGAAAACATTACTAACAATTGTAGATATAAAAATAATTGAATTAATAACCTCATAATTTGGTGAATCACTTGCCACTGGAATTGCCTAAATTTGGATAAGATAAAATTGATAGATGCTACCAATGTATTTTATTTATCAAATATAGTAACTGTAACTAAAAAAATAAATAAAAGTAAAATGACTGAGTGCTATAAAGTCTGTCAACACAATTTCAGGTTGTTGGCTTACTTAGAATATAGGAATATTGTAATCTCATAATTATAATTGGATACTAAATTTCTGGTCACCAATTAAAATTTATCCACATCAAGAAATTCTTCAACAACAGCCAGTATCTTACAATTCAAATAAATTCTGACACTATATCCCTAGAGATAGTATCATATCCTAAAGGCTAAGAGCTAAGCCCCACAGGATTGTCCCCTCTGCACCCCAAGTGGAGGTTGTCCAAGAGGATTTCACCTGTGCTTCTGACTCATGTGCTTGCTAGTTCTAGGCTCCTATACCTCTTCCCTTGGTTCCATTAATTTACTATAGAACTCAGCTTATAGAACTCAGCAAAACATTTTACTTACAAGAGAACTGGTTTATTATTAAAGAATGTAGAGCCTCCCTGGTGACCAAGGAGTTGCAGCACTATGAAGCTATCCTTAGCCACTGCAGAACAAGTTAGATCCCAGGCCAAAGAGGTGACCCACATGGCACAGTAGACCTCTTTTGTCTCAACTGCTGCAACCCTCAGCAATGTATTTCAGTCACTCTACCTGCTGTGTTCCCCAGTCTACCTCTAGTGAAACCTTTTACCCCCTGCACCTTTGGCCTGTACCCCAGTTATTGTATGCATAAATAAATAAATAAATCTTTTTAAAAAATGTAACTCTGAAATAGTCAGATGGAGAAGATACAGAAGGCAAGTCATGGGGAAAATGTGAAGGGTTTCTCATTCATCAAAGAGACCTGGGCGTGAGACCTAGGACCTGTCAATTAGTACATGTGCAACTTTGAACAAATTACTTTATCTCCCAGAAACTCAGTCATCTGACCTAAAAAATAGGATGGATCACAGTAACTGTTTCTTAAGGTTGCTGTGAAGATTAATTGCAATACTACAAGGTACATCTAGTCTGAGAAAACACTCAATTTTTTTTTTCACACACTTACCATATGCAACTTTAATCAACCAAAAGAAAAAACCCCAAATATACAAGTGAAAAAAATTCAAAATGTTGACACAGGCTTAACTAAATCAACTATTATGTACAGCTGTAGAAGTTCAAAAAAGCTATCCTATATTTATATACAAAAATTGTTTATACACAGGTCTGTACATAAGGGTCTATACATTTATTTCTCGGTGAAGACACCCAACACTTCATTCACATATTTTACAAAAAAAAAAAAAAAAAAACAACACAACAGACTTTCCAGGATTGACAACACTGTGCATATCCTGTTTCAGACCATGAGGGCTCCACTCAATTAGTTAAGATCTCTCCAGCTTCCTGGAGAGAACAGGAATTATTTAAATTAAATAACAATTAAATTGGTTTTGATATAAAAGAGAACTGATTGGCCATGTACACAGAACCTGACTGTGTCTATAGCGATGAAATGAGGCAGCAACCACACATGGTTGGGACACTATCACAGAAGTGAAGATGACCTAAAAATTAACTTTCTTCTTGATATATTGAGGAGTTATCTTCAAAAAACTAACATGACTGTAGCAAAGTCACTGAGTAAGTGAGTATAAAAAATGCAATCTTTCTTTGTTTTCTCCTGGTCAGATATACTAATTTAGGTCTTCCAGGGCTTGATTTTTGTATTGATCAATTTATGCTTAGATGCTCTTCTAAACAATATGCCATTTGTTAAAAAGAACAAGTGAACATAAGAATACATGAAGAGTTTTTAACAGGAACAGATCAGAATAACACTACGTTTTTTTGCATTGGATCTTTTATCTTCTACCTTCTACTATTTTAATAGCTTGTTAAATTCCATTCAGTCCCTCAACTCATTCTAATACAGTGCAAAAAAGTATACTAGTTCTAAATAGATAAAATATGATTTGGTTTTACTTGATAATTTCAAAATGACTATCTGACACCATGATTATAAACATTCAAATAAAATAACATTGATGACAAATGATTAGGTAGCATGGTTTACAGGAATTAAGATTTTCATTGAGTAGAATATCTGATTCTCGTCTTCACATATAATTAGTACACCATTAATCCCAACAAAAAATTTAACAATATTAGATAAAGTTTACATTATAAGAAAACATTAATAGCCAGTGTTCTGTGTATTTTCCCCTTTATGCTAATATTGTTCAATCTTCTCTTTGAAAAGTAGACAAAAGATAAATAATATGATAACCTGGATTTTTTTAAATTATTGGCATTTTGTAGTCTTCATATAAATTTGGCAAAATTACTGATACTTTCTAAAGTAGTGATAGTTGACTGCATTGTTTCTCAAAATGTATTCACAAGAAAACATCCAAAATATTTGTGTGACCTGTTAAGATGCAGATTATGGATTCAGTGACAAAGTACCTGTATTAGAATCTATAAGGTTGCACTTATTAAATTTCCTTGGGTATTATTTTAAGCTCTGATGTTATGACACTTTTAGAGTTTGAGTCTTCAAAAAATAATGCTCTGTTCAGCAAAAACTTAATATTGATTACAACATGTAATACTGTCATCTAAAATTTTTCAAATTAGCTGAAGACAAATACCCAAAATTCTGGATGATGAAATTAAAATAAGTTTTCCATAAGTATATAGAAATTATTTAAGTACCAACTTTTCAGAGTTATACATATTTAAAAGTATATTTGTCTATATCTGTAAATACTAGCTGCTTATTTTTGAATATTAATTTATAATTTAGACTTGCATTCTCCTACAAAAGGTCAACACATGAAAAATTAATTTAATTATATCTCTCACATACATTAATTTATTTTTCTCATTTTAAAAGTTTATAAACTGTGCATAGTACATTTTATAGGTTACCCATATTTAAAGATCTAAAAGTCAATTAATGTATATCAGAAATGTATGGATCGGAAATATTATGATCTCATTTTTACAGGTGAAGAAACTAAGGCTTAGAGATTTATATAATTTATCTAGCTCTTGCAGACAGCCTAAGATTTTGACACCAGAATTCAAACCCAGGTAGTCTAGGTTAGTCTATATTCTAAAGCCACACTTTACTGCATCTGACATGAGATTAATGCACCTCTATGAGGTCAAAAGTTGGAGGCTTTGATTTTATTGTGATTTTTTTCCTAGTTTTTTTTTCGTAGTAAGTGAGCATCTAATTTAAAAAAAAATATATGTCTGTATAAAAAAATCTTACCAAGAAATAAATCTTTTTGGTAAGCATCTCTGAAATAATATCTTGTTTTATTTTGTAAGATTTGCAATTAAAATTATTTCATCAAAAGTTAATATTTTAATTTAATATAATGAAGTCCATTTTTATTTTCCTGTTGTAAAATCAGTCACTAACCAAAAGTGTATTGCATGGAGTTTCATTGTGCATTTGACTTCACTATTTCTATTACAGAAGCTCTTCATCACTATGGACTTGAATGTTAAGAAAAAAAAAAATTAATATGGTTTATAGCAGTAATCCTCTTAAATATTTGAGACTTTGCCAGCTTTCAACTAACAAGCCAGGTTATTAACGACTGTGGTCCTACAACACTCAGGGATTATTGTCTAGGTCTGCTGACAAGGCATTGCTAGTGACCAGTTTGTAAAATGCAATCTGTTATTTTATTTCACAACCTGATCAATGATTAAAACTGCTTGAAGTACAAAAACCTGCCTTTCCAACCAGCCGATGATTTTTGCAATACATAGAATTGAATGGCTCTTTTTATGTGTGATTAAAGGTTCTGATTATTACCTGTGTAAGTTATCTGGCAGCTTTTTTTTTTTGACTTTTGGTTTGATCAAGTAAACTTGAAAAGAACATCAAGATTAAAAAAAAGAATAACATTACCTTTAACTAAAAAAAAAATGACAGCTCTGTCAGAAGACTGTCTCCCTTCACCTGATTCTTAATATGGAGTTTCTGACAAGTATACAGATTTGCCTTAATTATTTATTCATTTCATTGAAATCATCTTCATCTGCTTTAAATTTCTAATAAGTCTATTTAAATAAAGAGAATCTTATTTGAATGTTGATTTTACACATTAAAAATCATGAAGGTGTCGGTATTGATACCAAAGTGGCATGAAGCAGTGTGGTAAATGGCCGAAACAAAAATGCTGGTTATGTTAGATAATGGCAAGATAGCATTTCAAACCAAGTTAGCATAAAATAGCTAGAGATATGAGTAATTACACAACAATAAGAAAGCATCATTGTTGCTAGAAAATATGGAAGACACAATCTGAAAAGAAGTGAAAAACCCTGTATTTGCTCACCTTAACATATTGAACAAGTTGTATCAAACACTTTCCTCTCACACAGTAAATATAAAAATTGTCCTTCCTATGCCTGGCCCTGACTTTACGTTCTGACTTAAAATTTTGCTTGTTTTTTTTTTTTTTTTCCATTTGACTATATTATTAAAAACTCAGTAGCAGTGTTCTAAATATCTTATTTTTGTTTTCCTATGGGTATCTAGATCAAGACTTTTAAAATTCAATTTTCATAAATATCAAAATTTAGCCCAACTTTCTCTGTTGTACCCCCACCCATTGGCAAAAGCTACTCTGTCCAGTAACGCACATACATTAAAAGTATGAAGTCTTTGGATTAAATTCAGTGCAACAGACCTGATGGACCAGGACAGTAAACTGGGTGTGTGGTGGATATTTTATTTCAGTTTAGTTCTAAAGTTTTTTTTTTTTTTTTCCTGTCTTTTAAATAACAACGGGGAAGCTATTTCTTCCCAACTCACATACAAAGATGCATGGAAATGCCTAAACACCACTGAGCAGTTATTGTAGGTAGAAAACTAAAGGCAAAACAAAAAGTTATTCCTATCTGAATTTTCACTCATAATTCTTGGTGAGAATACTATGTCTCGCAAGATTCCTGTATGTGGCAAACCTCAAAGTTCTATTTTAGTAATAAAGGTTATAGTGAAGATAAAGGGGGTTTTGCCTTCTATATTTAAGAGCTCTACCATCTTATTTCATTGCTTAGATTTTTGGAACTGAATTGGAAATTCAAAATAATTTGCCTTCAGAAATTTAGGCAATCCAAATTTAACTTGAAATTACTTTAAGTTATCCAATGCATTGTATATATGTTTTTAAATAGAAGAAAATATTTTGCCCATCTAGAAGCTATTATGAATTCAACATCAAACTTGGTATTCTGAAATTTCAAAATATGTCCTGCTGTGTTTTGTCTTCCAGTCATTGTGATGGGAACTCAGTGAACCCTAACATTCTGCAAATCTTTGCAGAAAAAAAATGTAAAAATTAAGTTTCAAGTCTCAAGGGCCTAGGTAACAATATTTTCTAATATATACTCAATTTTACCCTTACTTCATTTTATTTTACCCTATGTAGTGATTAAATTGCAGTCATATAGTAGGAAATCCTAACCACTGATCCAGTGTAACAAGTTTAAGCTTTTGAACCTTTTTAATATGCCAGTCTTCCTATGTATGAATGCTATCAATAAATTTCACATCAGTCAGTGTGAGAAAGTTTATACACGTCTTTTTAAGTTTCTTTTTGTTGTTGTTGTTTTAATAAGATGATGATAAGAAGAGGAACAATTAGGTGTGAAAAGTTTCTAACAAAGAGGGAAAGTTAAAAAGTAATTTGAAAAGGTAGCCTAGAGAGAGGACAGTTGTAGAGATAAGATGAATGTTACATTTTTTACCATTTGCCCTAAAATAAGAAGTTGGATTATACTTTTGAATTGATATAGTATGACGATATAGACATAACTTATTGGCCAAAACTTACCCTTTAAAAATTACTTAAATTACTTAAGAATTCCAATAACCCTATTTTCTTATTCAAACAGTCTCATTCTGCATGTAATGAAGTGTTTGGGAATAGTATTTACCTAACTGTTTCCATATATTATTTTTCTGCTAAAGAACCACATATATTTGAAACTTTATGGTGATGGGTCTATAAGGGAGGAGTCATATCTGCACCTCCAATCTATACTCCAGCTAATATTTTTCAAGACTATACAAATATAAAAGATTATTTTTATTAGAAAAAATTATCATGTATAGGTTGAAATACAGCACAAGAATGTATTTCCGCATTATTCATATAGAAATTTTGAAAAGTAAAAGTTGTCGGTAAATTTTGTAGAATATAGAAAATAATGGTTATTTTTTCATACTATAATTAATCATATATGTAATCATATACATCTCCCAAATTATAATTAGTCTTGGACTCCTTTTGACCCTACTCTGAAATGCTCAAGGGGTTTTTACATCCATTATCTCATTTGTTTACCCAACATTCCTGTGAAGTGGGAGCAGTTATCATACTGTGACATCTTTTTCAGAGGTAGCATTTTTGAAGCTTCATTTTCAGCTACAGTATGGCTCATTCAATGACAGAAGGCATTTTTAGGAGAAATTGTAGATATACCACTGTGGATACCATCTGCTTAAAAATATTCTCCACAACATATGCATCAGCATTATCTCCTATATAACTTGTTTGCAGACCTCTTTTAATGTTTTTTTTTTTAACCATACACTTATATAATTGCCTGACAATCACACAATTCAGAAGAAATTGCATTAAACCTATGTATTGTCTCAATAACAAATTTGGTAGTGGAAATATGGAGGTCAAGGAAATACAGTACCTGATATTCCAAAGGATTTCTAGAAAATGCATGGATTTCAATATTGAAATATTGAAATCGGGGGCCTTTGTTCTTTTTTTTTTTCAGAGAGGAAAGAAAACTGAAGGCTTTGCAAGATCTTTTAGTGAGACGCTTCTGACAAGTGATCAAATCATTGAACACTTCTTCCTGAAAAATAATGTTCAGATGTAGTCTAAGTATACGCCCTGTGACAGCATGAACATCCGTTTCTCTGTGTTGACATTCATTCTAATAATAGAAAATGCAGAAAGAATATCTGACACCCCTACCAAACCAGAAAAGACTGACTTTGTGTGTCTCTGATATAAAGTTCTTATTAATGGAATTGTTCTCATTGTTTAAAATGGTTTTGAAACTGCCTTTTTAGTTTTGATTACATGTTGCTAAAATATAAGAAATTTGGCAGGTAGAAACACAATGTAACTTAAGAAATAATGGTTTTATTCAATAAACTGTAAATGTTGCTTGATGACCTCCCCTGTTATATCATGGAACTGATACATTTTTAGAAATAAATACATAATGCTTCCATAAATAAGATAGTCTAAAATGTCATTAACTTATTGTTATAGAAATGTTCAAACACACAGAGAGTAGACAGAATTGTAAGGCATTTGAGTTACTCATCACTTAATAAATCTTATTTTATCTAGTTCCTAGCTAATTAACCATCTGTCATGTCAACAGATTAGTTTTGTCCTGTAAATCATAAAATTTTCAATAAATATTTCAGTATATATCCATAAAAGATATAAAAACTTTTCTTAAACAAAAACAATTACCAAATCTTTAAAGTGTTAGTGACAAAATTAATATTTCTTAGTATTTAGTTTTTTCAGAATTATCTTTTTTATATTTTTAGTTTGGTCTTGCTAACCCCATAAAATACAGTCACTTGATACTCTTACCTCTCTTTTAATGTATAAATTACTGTTTTCCCTAATTCTATTCCTTGCAATTATTGTCATGTCTTCGATTTTGTTCATTACATAGCAATAGAGTCATTTCAGATTTCCCTCTATTCCTTGTACTACTTTTAATTTGACAGTGAGCTCTATGTAAGATTTTTTTGATATCACATTCAGATTGACTTTTTTACAAGAATATTCATTTTTCTCTTCATTGTGAGACTAACTCGTTACAATGTGTTATCAAAGAAATATTATGGGATCTGGGATTATATATTCTAGATTGGATTGTCATTCTATCATTTATTAACTTTAGTGTCTGAACCTTGTCCAATTATATACCCTTTCTGGGGCTAAATTTCTACAAATAACCCTTCCAGACTCATTTCATTTCAATGTCATTACTGAAACACATAACTTCTTGAGTTTTCTGATGAAAATAGGAAGGATAATTCAACTTTAAAATTATTACAGGGAAAGATTTAAAAATCATTTGGGTATATGATAATTCACTTAGATTAAAGAATTTAGGGAGTATTGTCAAAATATTTTATTTTTTTCCTGACTGGCTAATAGTAGTACATTCAAAGATAAGAGTTACAAGGTACATGAATTCATTTTCATTCAATATTTTACAGAAAGGGTTGATGTTGGAATGGAATAAAATGGAAAATGTGAATTTATAAAATGTCTGATCAAATCAAAAGTTAACCCTAAAACCTTTCTATGATAAATAATGGTGACTAAATTGAATGCCATTAATCTAGTAACAAATGCAAAGATGGTTTCACAGATTCTGATGTTGGAGCAGTAACAGTTTTGGAGATATAAACTCTCCAAACAAAACAAGAAAAAGTAAAATGACTTTATTTGACATTAACAATAGATGATTTTAGGAAGATAACTTATCTTGTCTCTCAATTTCCATGTATTTCTTATTATGTCTTATTTATATCTGATATAGAAAACACTAGTTAATATTTTTTGATATTTTTAATAAAAATTTTTGTCATTTTAAGCAGCGTCTGAACCCTAGTAAAATATCATTTTGAAAGAGAGTATTGTTCTTTAAATACATTTGTCTTATGTCCTCACTATATAACCTATTATACTATACTTCAGAGAATGATAAATTATTTCCAAAATACTTCTATCAAAGAGTTCTAATTACTCTTATTTCCATAAATTAACCTTCACAATACAAATATACCTATGATACACATTTGCTGACAATAGAAAAAATCAAATAGAAAAATAAAGTCCTGAAAAATCACATGACTTTAAAATTATTAAAGGAATTGGGGCTATATAAATCAAAGACTAAGACTTGGTGTAGGCCATGTTATTGGTTTTTAAAATAAACTTTTTTTTTCTTTTTTCTGGATTTAAAGAGATAGATGAATTGTAAATCATGATGCAATTACATCTGTATAACCTAAAAGTGAGAAAGTTGGGCAAATATAAAAATCACAAACACAGATTTATTTTACTCAGTATATGAAATATGCTCAATTATTTGAGTTGTGTCAAAGTCAAATGAATACTTTTCAGGCATCACTTAACTGTGGCTAATATTCATACCTATGGTAATATTGTATAGCCGACTATGGAACAAATATTGAATTTGTTCATCTATCAATTTCCCCATGACTGAAATTCTACAATTTTTGTTACTAGTGGGCTGGGAAAGGTTTATCTAAAGATGGTTTAGGATAAAACATAATATTATAGTTCAAGTGAAAATATACATTTATTTGGATATTTTAGTATAGTAAGGGGTCAGACTGAATAATTCACTGACAAATATATATATATGTGTGTATATTTTGTATATATAGGCTGAAATTATCTAGTTTTACTTTCCATTTTGATTTTAAAAGTTAAACTTTCCTACTATGTTCTGATGGGAAATCTACTAGTATGTTGTCAAGGTTGGCAGAGAGAAAGAATGCTGGCAAGCAATCAATTGGCATATGTGAATAGGGATCCTGGCTCTGATCATAAGGACAGACATTATCAATTTGGAGGAATGATTTTGTATACCATTGGGTATGTTTTAATTATTCATTGGTTTGTTTATGCTATAGTTTTAAGTTCAATGTCTAATTATTACTTGATAAGGCAACTAAAACTTACTGCTTTTGTGAGTATATAGATTAGAACATCACAGCACTTTCCATACTACATGCCTAAAAATTCAATATGTAAAGTAATAATCTTTCATAATTTCAAATATAACAATAAAAATAGCAACAAGCTAATGAAGGGTTTAATAAAATAATCCATCATGTTCACCATATACCCTTTTAGAGAATTTTCTGACTCATTCTATAGAGAGTTAAGTAGAGATGGGATTCATTTATTATTTTAGGCAAATACACCCAAATACTCAGGCACCTAACTCTGATAACACTACTATTGTAGATGAAGAATAAGAACTTACTACTCGGATGTTATGGATTTCTTTGTCACTATCTACAGTTGGAAGCCAATCATCATAATTAATAATTTTCCTATTTACAAATATTGCAGTATTTTTTCCTATTTACAAAGGAAATATGCAGAGCATATCATGGGAAGAATTTAGACAATCTTAACTTTTAGCCTATTATTTTATTATTTGAGAAAAGTAACCCTATTATTTTAAAAAGTAACTTGGAATTTAGAGAGGAAACAATACTTGTCAAGAGGTATATGTAATACTTAACTCTTGGTTTTCTAAATTCTTTCCATGATATGCTCTGCATATTTCCTTTGTAAAGAGGAAAATATACTGCAATATTTGTAAATAGGAAATTATTAAGTACGATGATTGGCTTCCAATTGTATGTAGATAGTGACAAAGAAATCCATAACATCTGAGTAGTAAATGAACAAGACAAAAAAGAAAATATGAATTACCAAATTATTTTAGACTGTATGTTAATAGTATATAATGCATTAAAAATCATTATATAATATTGATACAGAAAACTCCTTTCAATGATTTACCACAGGGATAAAATCAAACATATTTAGAAAAGTTTATGTACTGGGTATTTTATCTGTAGGGGAATTTATAATTTCTGAAAGATAAAATTTGAAAATAATCAAATTGTATAATAAGACTTGCTATATATATAGGTATCTATAATGAATATATATGTTTAATGTGTACATGTTATAATACATATACATATTTTATATGTGCTAATCATGAAATAAAATATTATTAACACTAAAATGTTTTTACTCTTATTTGGTGGTATAAGAAAGTAAGTTTGATAGCCCCATTATAATTTTCAGTTTGAAAATGTATGTATGAAAGATTCCAAAACATATGTTTATGAATTTATTTATTCATATCTAATGATTATGTGTTTTTTTAATAAAGTATTCCAGTTTGTAAAGAAATTATTATTTGGTTTAAGATATGTTAGGGATCATTAGTTAGAGCGTCACTACTGAAAATCAGAAATATAATTTTCCCAGACATTTTTCAAATCCAGAATTATACATTTGTATTAGATCTGTCAACTTTGCACATTTATTAAATGATAGTTGGGATTGTTATGTCAGGTAAACAGTTATTCTATGTGAATTAGACTGCATTCTTAAATGACTTAATTTTATTGGTGTGATTCTCTTACACTTTGGCATAATACTGGGCCAAATCATATTAAAAGTGTACGTGGAAAACAGTAGAAACACCAAAAGCAATACTGATTTCAATTTGAGATACCAGTTGCATGATCGAGGCAAATCACTTCAGCCCATTTTCTTTCATAAAATAAAAGAACTCACATTTTTTTCATTTTTTAAATCACTTTATAAATTAAAGGTCTACATTCAGTATATGGAGATAACATTGCACTAGACATCTGGCCTAAGTTCTGAGCTATAATCTGTAGGCATAGTTTAGAAAGTCATTAAACACTGGACAACACTCAAAGAAATGAAGATGTGGGAAGAGATGGGTATGTAGACACAAGAGAGGCATAATGTGTTTCAGGATTATAAATTGAAATCTAATTTTTGTTTAAGAAATCAAATAATTTTATGCTAGATAACAGAAAAAGAAAAAAGTAAATAATATTACAAGAAATACTGAACACTCATCGCACCTCTTATGTATTGTAATGTATTGACTCCTTAGAAAATTAGGTGCAAAATGTATTTTAGCTCTCCTTTGCCATTGGGGGAACAGAGTAGAGCTGATAAAGAGCTGATAATTAGAATAGTGCCCAAATACATTGAGGCAAATATAGAACTACATTTTTAATCCATTTCCAACTGTATGGTTTGTTCCTTCCACTAAATTCTAATATGCCACACTCAAGTTTCTACTAGATCTGAAGAGAGAAGATTAAATTCTAATAACTTTGCATTTCCTTCCTGCAATTCTGTGTTAAAAAGACCTTAATAAAAGTCAGTCACTTGTAAAAACAAAGCATATGTAAATGACAAGAAATTTACAACTTTTATCAGAGCAAGAAAGATATTCAAGGCAACTTCTGTCTACACCTATAGTCTGTTAATATCAGGAAAATACTCCTTCAAAGCCATTGGAAACTATTAAAAATGTAAGATTTTAAGCATTATGTTTTAGCTTACTTATCTTCAGAAATGTCCACCTTTATTTTTTCTTTTCTTTTTATTGCGGTAACATTGGTTTACAACACTGTATATGATTTGGGATATAGGATCAAACCTCCTCAAATGTTTATCATCATACCACACCCACCACCAAATCACCATAATCTTTCTTTACCATTGACCATTTAAATGGTCAATTAAACATTTAAGATTCCCAAATTGGAGACAGAAATTTCTTAAAGTACACCTTTATTTATTAGACTAGCATATAAACTAACAAATATTTTAGAATTTAAAAAAATGAGCAATACACATAGTCAAACATCATAAAAGCAGTAAATATTTATATAAAATTCCTCATGAAACCAGTTATTTTTCTATACAATTGTATTGTAAATAATATAAAGACATACATTCATCATATTCTATAGTATTTTCCCCCTTCCTAGAAGCTATGAAAAAATTTTAAGTGGAAAATCAACACTGTTAATATTATTAAAATTGTATCCTTAGTCAGAATTTTATTCTAACTTTGTTAATATTTGTTTTAAATTGTTCTTATATTATGAAGCCATCTGGTTATTAGCTGTGATGGTGTCTAAATTCTGTGATTTTTAAGACTCCAAAGAAATAATTTTTCTTCATGATATAGGAGGTATTTTATGTTTTATTCAAAATAATTAGTTTGATTCAAACTCCAAAGTAACTGAGAAGAAAATGGTATAATTAAAAACTAAGACTTAAATTGAGTTTATGTTTTTCTGTTTTGTTTTTTATTTCTTACTATCTACATTCACAGTGAGTTCAAAATGAGTGACTTGGTCATAAATTTCCTTGTCTTGACAGGGAAAAAAGATCTCAAGTCAGTCAATGAGTCACATTTCTGAACTTCTAAAATTCTCACTAAAACAGCAGCAGTATTCTTTTGAATATATGACTTTCAAATCACCTTTTGAGCATATTGAAATCAATTAAACAATAAGTATATTCTCATTTACAAAAGAAATCAATCAGCTGTCATTTTTGATTGATTATTCTTAGTCAGAGTGGTATTTAATCTATGAATTTATTACACATTTTTCAACTACTATAAAATGGCATATGAATTAGAAGTGGTGTCTCATAGTAAATGAACAAAAATATCTAGTGCTCTCCCAATACCTCTTAAGGGTTCTTTGAGTGTTTTGATCTTGCTAAACATAAAGCTAGAATGCCTAGTATGCTATTCTAAACATTAATAAAAATAAAATCTAAACTATATGCCCAGGCAAATTAAGTTAACTATAGTAACACTATAAGTCACTGGTCACCCTCATTGTTCTAAATAGAGATCAGAAAAATGTTTTCCATATTGACATTTTGAGATTATGGATTTGGAATCAACCTTAATTAAGAAGTACAAAAGTACAGTCTTTCCTGACTAATGCATTTTATTTCTGGAATTGTTTATAATTACTAGTTTAAGGTTGTGATAAAATGTTGATGACATATAGACAGTGCTATTACTGTTTTTATATTTTCTACTGACAGTACACTATATTGCTATACTAGGACAGACTGCTTTTTCCTTCCTCGGATGATATACCACTGCATACCACTGAGTATTCGTTACCAATTTCCAAAAGGAAAGTTCTTTAATATTAGGAAAATATGGTAACCACACAATTTCCGTTAAAAATATATGTAGGCAGGAAATTAATTTCATCCATTAGCAATCTCTTTCACTGACATTCTTTTTTTCTCAGACAATATTTCTCTACTTGGCATTTAACATTGAAGATTTGTTTCTAGGAAGAACAGCAAAAGCAAAAACTGCTTGGCAGCTGGAAGATGAAAATGAAAAAAAGGAGATTTTATTGTTATTTTTATAACAAGAAAGTCAAATTTTATTGAATATATTTATCCAGTTTATAGTAAGGGAGGGTTATTGAAACTGGTAAGGAAGTGGCAGGCAGTTACTGTGTCCATTTCTATGTAAATGGGATAGCAGTAAATTAGTGGAATTACATTAACTTACAAGTAAAGTTTCAATTAAATAAGCAAACCTATGTTTAAAATGAAAGAAAGGGGAAGCATTTATTTAGACTCTATTATGTGCCATAGTTGGCAATTGGCATGTCATGCATGTTATTTTTCATGATGTTCTAAATCGGATCCAAAAGTATTTGTGACTCTCTCCATTTTATCTCTGTTTGATAGGGATATCAGAATATTTTAATAATTTACCAAAATCTCCATAACTATTGTATTAAATTGCATACAGGATTCATATTAAGAATCACTCTGACTAAAATTTTACCTTTTCATTGCACCCAAACTATAGAGTGGATGAAATAAATGTATGAGGGTTAAACCTGAGTTCCTAAAAAAATCCTTATTAGAAATCTAATGTCCAAATGAGAATGAACACACATACACAGATACGCACATATGTGTATATACATATATATGTGTACACATGTGTATATATACATATATAGTGATAATATTTAAATTTGTAAATGAAGAATTGCAGTCACTGATAAAGTACAGTAGGGAAAATGTTAAACTCAAGAAGTTTTCATCAGCTCATGTTAATTTCACTGAAGAAGCAATGATTTATCCAATTTAAAAATATTCATTGTGTGTGTATGTAATTATACTGAACATTTAGATGAACAATCTTCAAATACATATAAATTCTGCAATTTGAAAAATGTTTTTGTGGGAGATATTTTTAAGGTCTAAAGATAAATATAAAATGAGCATAAGACCATTTATTTTTGTTGCAAAGTCATTAATCATGAGGCTCTGCATATTCTATTAAAAATTTCACATTTCTGAGATTATATATTCTGTGTGCCCATTCTCACCACACTGTTCCTTTGGAGGACAAAAGTTAGGTGAAATGGGAGAAAGTGTTTGACATACTGGGTACAGTTAAAAAATGTTTGCAAAGTAAATGAAACAGCATGAACATAATTCTTATAAAACTAAGTTTTGAATAATGACCCAGAGAAATAACCCTTTCATAATATTTCCTCTAGAAAAATCTCAATATTAAAAATATGGTTAGACAAAAAACATGATAAGAGGGACATTTGTTTTTTCATTTATCTTTGCAGTCTCTTACAAAACAATATAACTCCTTGAAATCTTATAACAGGGTGAAGGAAACCATCAAATCATCTTATAACTAAATAATCTAATCTGAATTAATAAATCATATAGTCATCTAACAGTATACTAATTAAGAGTATAATAGCCTCCCATAAAGTAAATGAGGAAGAGAACTATATGTTTACATTATTTCCTATGTCAGAAGTAGTTTTGTAATTCCATCCAGGAAATACTTCCCTAAGTGACATGCATACTTCAGAAGAGACAGAAAACACGCAATATTCATTGAACACAAGGTAAATTTAAGAACATATTGCTCCAACTCATTATCAAATTATTGGTTATTTTGTATAAGCCTCCCTTTTATTTTTTAAGTTTTGACTCAAACCCTCAAAATCCACTTCAATAGTCAAGGCATTCTACACACATAATCTTATTATAATGTCAAATATCTATTCACACAAAGTCTAAAATATAAAAACAATCGGTCCTTTGCTCATATTATTTTTCCTTGTCATAATTTGGAAAAATAGCACAGAAATAGTTTTGATCTAATTGTATCTACTTGCATGGACGAGCAATTGATAACAATGAGCTAGACAACTAAGTTTTCTATGAAGTTTTGAAACTGTAATAAAATGCTGTACTGTAAATCCAAAATGACCTGCAAAACTCAAGGGGGAAGTGAATGTGATCTCTTTCCAGTTATTCTAGCACAGACAATATAATTTTTGAACTTTGTGACAGTTCTATTGCCTTCTGTACCATGATCTGGCAATGTGTTACTGGTGCCTTCATCAAAAAAGTTTTTTTTTTTTTCACCTAACACTGCAAAGTCAAGATTTTACCTATCATGTGTTTATGACACTGTAGTTTGAAGAAAACACAGGGAAAAAAAAGTGAATTGAGCTGAAACAGAGAGGAATTAAAGGTTAACATCAGAAAATTAGCCTTTTCTCAAATTTTATATCAAACTTTGCTATTTTAAAAACTATGATGAAGCTATTTTTATTTTAAAATGAAAGCACATGGTTGCAGCTTATGTACAGATTTTTTAAAAAATGAATTTAAAATTCATATAAGTAGACTGAGATTTTCCATCATAATTTAAAAATTAACAAGTCTACCTTGGTTGAATGAGTGGCAATCAATGAACAAAATACTATGGCTTGTTCATTTTGATCTTTTGGCAATTTAAAATTTACAAAAGCAAAAAAAAAAAAAAGAGTAAATTAATTCCTTCCCTTTACAAATTAAGAACAAAATGACATTTCTAGGGCTTTAAAAAAATACTCATAATGGTATTAGTAACTAACATAATAGCTTTTATTACATATGCATTATTATGTAATAAAGGTTGGATTGATTGTCCTTACAAGCTTGTATTAACATTATGCTTCAGGACAAGGTACGCAAAAATAAATGGGAAAAAAAGTTTGACTCAAATTTATGTCAAGTATTTTGTTTGGAGAGTGTACTATACAGAACAATTAACTTAAAAGGATCAAGTCCATGAGGAAAGGAAGACTATCAGAGGAGAATGCAAGGAAGGAAATGTTTTGCAGATGTACTGCATTTAAATTAATAAAATCTCATTAGGTTTTATGTTTGCCAATAACGGTTGGAAAAGTTACCATACATTGTAGGAACAATTACCCAAATCTTCACTGTCTCATTAGGTTTGTCATACTGTTTTCATTATAATACATTAGAACTTGCAAGTGAGCCTTCAGTAATGACATATTGTTCCAATTCTCCTTTCAGCAGGCTCTAAGATATTTTAGTATTTGTGCTATAAGCCAGCAGGTGTCTTCACTTTGCTTTTTCTGAATCAGTTTTATACACAGACCTCCAGACACAGAATGGAATGTAAAAGGGCTTTCAACAACCACATAAAACTGAGTCTGATTAGAGTAAAGCAATACACACTATTTTTATGATTTTATGGTAATTCAAGACACTAAAAATGTGCACCTTTAGAGTATATGTCTGCTCTGGTAAGACCTGTTAGTGAAAGCTGTATTAATGTAGATAAACCATGCAGTATATAAAGTTAAAGATTTGCATAACAAATGGAAGACAGAGCTGATTTGAATATCTAAAGCATTATAAACTTCAATAAGAACAACCAACACTGTTTGAGCTTTCAAGGCACTTGCATTCAAATGAGAAAGATTTAAAAAGGATACGATTTTTAAAATGCTTTGAAGCTTCCTATTAAGGGTCTTAGGCAGCTCAAGGTTAAAATAAATATTGGATTTAAGGTGGGTGAGAAAAGATTTAGAAGCAATTTAAAGTAGAAATCACTTAACAATGAAATAGAATGAATGTTTATATTTAGTGTAATTGTCACCTGACCTTCAAAAAACAAAGTGCTACTCCATACCAACCACAAGAATGGAAAAAAAACAACAACAACAAAAAAAACCAAAACCTTTAGCAAAGAAGAATGTCCAATTTCTATTTATTCCTTGGAATTAGCATAAATTGTGGATCAGAAATACTTTCCCTACAGAAATAAATACTCCTTTCTCCCACAGTATAGCTGAATGTAAACATTTGAAATAATAAAACTATATGAAGACACATTAAGCTATCATTATAGTGAATTAGCATTGTATGAAGTATTCTTTTTTTAAAAGCAAGTTATAGTTCATTGATATCCCATGTGTGTACCAAAAAGGGCACAAGCTCCTGCTAAATACATTAAAATAATTTCAACAGTTTTCATGTCTCAGGCAAATTTTGGGTCAAAGGCAAATTTTTCATTTTATGACTGGAAAAAGAAAAAAGCAAGACCCAAATAATAACATTTTGTATCAGAAGTACATACTATTAAATCTACCTAAGACTCTTTGATGTTAGAATGTGAGAATATTACTTTGCAAATAATTTATGCATAAACTTTTTTATAATCATTTAGATACTTTACCAAATGTAGCTTATAGTACAACTGCCAAAAAATAAATATATTAAAAATACATACTGGAGTAGAAAGAAACAAAATGCCGGCTTCCCTTCAAGCAAAAGAATAATGGTTTAGCCCAAACCCTCTGATTACAAATTTCTTTACTTTCACATGCAAAGACCTGGAGCCCACAAATTTTCCATGCAGCATATGAGGTCTGTTGTGAAGAAATGAGTGACTTAATTAACTTTCTTAGATTTCTGTTAAGCCAAGGAATTATTTCAGTAGAGATCTCACTAATGTGAAGTCTAAGGAAAGTACTGACAGATTATCTTTTAAGGGTTTGTTTTGATTTTACCTGTCCTTTTGCTTTGTTTTTATATTTATATATATAGGTGAAATTATCCAGCACTTTCTTTCTCCTTAGGACTAATTTCACTTAGCATAATATTCTTCAGTTCCATCTGTGCTGTCACAAATAAATGGAGTTCATCTTTTTTTATATATATAGCTGAGTAGTATTCCATTGTGTGCATATACGACATCTTCTTAATCTACTCATCTGTTGATAGGCACTTAGGTTGGTCACATAACTTGGCAATTGTACATAGTGCCACATTGAATATAGAAGTGCATATAGTCCCTAAAATGATTATTTTAGTATTCTCCTAGATACCTAGGAGTAGGTTTCCTGGATCATATGGTAGATATAAAATTAATGTTCTAATAAAATTGCATATTGTTTTCATAGAGGCTGTACTAGTGCACATTTCTTCTAACAGTATAGCAGGCTATCTATTTCCCACACTTTTGTCAATGCTTGTTGTTCCTAGTCTTTTTAATATAGGTAATTCTCTTAGGTATAGGGTGGCATCTGATTGCGGTTTAATTTGCAATTACCTCATGATAAGTGATGACAAACTCTTTTCATGTAACTGTTTCCAAGCTGTATGTCTCATCAGAACAATGCAAATTGAATGTAATAATGAGATAGTTCTAAACTTATTAGAGTGGCTAAAACCTGAAATACTAGCAGCAATAAATGTTGACAAGAATGTGGAGTAACAGTAAAAACTCTATTCATTACTGGAGGAATGCAAATTGGTATAGCCACTTTAGAAGACAATTTGATTAGCTTCTCATAAAACTAAATATACTATATGTACACAACCCAGCAACTATGCTTCTTAATACTCACCTGAAGGAGTTGGAAACTTTATACACATAAAACCTTCAGGTTGATATATACTAGCTTTATTCAAAATTGCCAAAATTAGGAAGCAACCAATATGTATGGAAGTGAATTATATGCTATGGTATATCCAGACTATAGGATATTACCAACACTAAAGCAAATGAACTATCAAGCCATGAAAATGGCATAGAATCTTAAAATCAATAGTACTAAGTGAAAGAAAATATTATGAAAAGGCTAAATACTGTATGATTTCAGTTATATAATTCCCTCCTGAGAGAGGGAAACTATGGAAATAGCAAAAAGACCAGTGACTGTCTGGGGCTAGAGAAGAGTGAAGGATGAATAGACAGGAGGATGTTGAAGACAATGAAACTAATATTTATGGTGCTGTAAGGTTGGATACATACCATTATATACTATCCCAACCCTATGGAATGCATACCACCATAAATAAACCCTGGAGTAAACTATGGACTTTGACCGATTATGATATGCCAACTAGCTTCATTCATAATTAAAAAAAAAATAACCCTCTGCACTTGATATTGATAATGGGGGGAAGACTGTAGGTTGTGGGCAGGGATATATGGGAAATCTCTGTACCATCTACATTTTGATGACCCTAAAACTGCTCTAAAAATGATATATATTAAACATCGCCCTCTCTCTCTTTCTCCGCTTTTCTTTCTCCATCCCTACTTCCCCCCAACCCCAGTGAAATGAAGAGATGAAGTTTTAGAAAATCTCCATTCCTTAGCTTCTATGGACCGAAATGTTGTGTCTTCTCAAAATTTGTATGTTGAAGCCTCAAGGTCAATATGATACTATTAGGAAGGAGGAGGTGATTAGGTCATGAGAGTGGGACCCTCAAAAATGGGATTATGGTCCTGTAAAAGAGACCCCAGAGTTAACTTGCCCCAACTACCAAGTGAGAATGTAGGGAGAAGTCTCTGAGCTGGGAAAAAGTTCTCACCTGACCATGCTACCTCTCTAATCATGAACTTCAGCTCTACAGAGGTATGATAAATATTTTTCTATTGTTTATAGAGTGCTCAATTTAGCACATTTTTGTCTAAGGCATTAACCTGTAATAATTTCATATAATGCAGCAGTCTAAATTCTACTATTCAATTATTCCCTCTGTAAATCTAAATTATTTGAAAGAGCTAGAAGAAATTTTTGGAGAAAGAGAGGAGTTAAAATGACTATTCATCAGTTCAATAATGAAGATATGGCAATAATTATTAATATATGGGATATATTTTTATTTCCCCATTTTTTCTGATTATGGATATCAACTTTCTAAATAAGACTACCATAGAAACAAAGTATATAGAAATAAGTTTAAGGTGATTGAAAGGACTGGCAAGATATATTCAAGTATAAAGCTTGTTAGTGGGTGTGATCCTGCCCCTCCAAATCAAGTACACGGTTCCAAACCAATGTTGCCTCAATTCAAAAAATAAAAAAAGCTATTCTGCACCCCTGATATTATAGGAGCTTTAAAAAAATTCTCCTAGAAAAAATCCTAGCTTTGAATACCTTTAAGAAAAATAAGATATAGTTAGGATAACTCTAGTACAAATAACAGATTCAATTTAAGACTGAAGAAGACAAGTAAATATGAAATATAATGTTCTATGTATCCCTTGATATTTTTATGCACACACTCACACATCCATTTGCACTTATATAAATATGACTTAGACATTAAATTCTTAGGTACCTGTAAACTTTAAATATAAATTACTGAACATTTTGGTGGAATAACAGTATAAAACCATTTGTATTATAAGGGCAAAAAATAATCATAGGAATATGAAAGGAGATTTAATTGCACTACTATTGATAGACTATAATCTTGATACATTAATCCCTTTGAGCTCTTTTCTAGTTTTAATATTCAACATTTAATGATTTTCAATTCTAAAATTACATTTTGCTTTCTAATTTAAAAAATTAATTTATAAAGTATCTCCATAAATGTTTTTTTGTACAAATTTGTAAGACCATACTTCAAGTTAGAGTGAGATACTCTTTGATAACAAATCTTAATTGTCAATAATACCTAGATTGAGAGATACTGTAAAGATGTTATTATTATTAGATTTCTCTCTGTTTAAATGTGTTTATCTGGGCATCCCTGGTGGTGCAGTGGGTTAAGCAACGCACTCTGAAGCTAATTGCAGCCACTGCAGCACAAGTTCGATCCCTGCTGTCGGCCAGGGAGGGGACCCATATGGCGCAGCAGACCTCTCCTGCTGTACCCGCTGCTCCCCTCAGCAGTGTACTTCAATTGATCTGCCTGTTCTGCTCCCCGCTCTCTGTGGTGAATCCTCTCACCCCCCACACCTCTGGCCTGTACCCCAGTGCTTGTATGCATAAATAAATAAATCTTTAAAAAAAATAAATAAATGTGTTTATCCATGTATAAACTGTTTTCCTTCAACTCCAGAATTTACATGGACTTTGAAATGACTTAAATAACTGAATTTGTACTGCCAGACTTCTAAGTGAAGACGTATTTCATTTTAACTTTACTCTTAAAAATATACTTTGATTTTATTTTTCTTTTAAAGTCAAGAAGCAAAATGAAATGGTTGAAGCCAGTATTCAGCAAGCTTCTGGGTTTAGCTTTTCATTTGAGTGTCAAAAGAACAATGGAGTATGAAAATATAATCAGTTTGCCACCTTTTTGTGAACACAATTTTTTTTTTAATGTAGTTGGATTCTTAGCATTTACTGGAGAGTATCCTTATTCATTTGCCTTTATAATGTTTTCCTGTATCTCTTTTTTAGTTTTTTAGCATTTCATTAAATTATTTAGTTTTACGTTGCATTTATAATATAATGAATTACTCTTTAACATAAATTGTCCAAAATTTAGAACCAAATATTAAATGGAAAAAAATTGTGATGAGGAGGAAGCATCAATAAAAAGGAGGATACATATTAATTTTTACCTTATTTACAAATATGCTACCCATTATAAAAAATCTTTAATTTTTAAAGAAATTCTATTAGATGTGTCAAGTTCTATGACATGGATGTTTATCTGTTTTTCTTGATTGCAACTGAGCTCTTAAGGGAAAAACTAGTTTTCTCCAGAGATTTCAATGACTTTATTTTAATTAGGTCTTTTTTTTAATGGACTTTTGCTTTTGGAATTAGCAATGTAAGTGCTTTAAAAATGTAAGATACAAATTCTATCATCTCTCAATTACTCACAAGAATAGAGAGAAGTTGGATATATATTCCATTAGAGGAGAGAATCCAAAAATAATTACTTTTGACTTTGGAATAGAATATGCTACATTGTGCACAACCAGGAAACCCTTTTTAATTATACTTTCTTTTAAGTTGTATGTAAAATCAGTCTGCATTTTTTAAAATATATACCAAGAGTTTTAGGAATGCATTTTACATGAGTGTAATGTGTAAGTGATATATATAGTAGCTAGAATCTCACATGTAAGCTCCTCCAGAAAATGGCCATTAATGACAGGAATGAAAAAACAATATCCATATTTAATCAAGGAGTCAGTTTTTAGATATTATAACATTACTTTCTTTAGAGACTTGTAAGTAAAATATTACATTATTTCAAATACACTTTTACTCATTAAGTTAAATAATTTCATTTCTTATGAAAATAATTTTGCACCTCTTTTTCAAGAAGGATACATTTTAGCATTTAATGAATCTCCATTATTTTTGTCTGTTGCATTCTACAGCAAAGCATACTGAAATTCATAGTAGAGTGGAAAGGCAAATTCAACCAAAAGTAATCTTGTTTTTATTATGTTCAAAACTACACTTTTAATACAACTTTGTTTTTGGAATCAGTTACAACAAATGCAATTTTCTACAGGGCTATTGTTTAGAATGATGAACCACATATATACACATCTGGCCACCTGAAAAGAGAAACCAGGAAAATTTGAAGATACTCCCACAGAAACAACATTTGATGAATAGAGCCTTTTATCATCTTCTCTATACTCCTACCACAATGAAAGGGCAAAACATCTCTGAAAATTTGTAGAGCAGTCACATATTCATTGCAAACCACCACCAGAGATGCTTAACAGAACACTATATCCTACCAACTTGTGATTGCAAACAAGTCAAAGGCTTATATTATGAACAATATCACCAGAAAACAGTAAACTTCATGATATAAATGTCAGCTTGACATGATGTATTAGTATGCCACCCCCAAATATTATTCTTTAGATGCTGTGGCAGGGAATGTTCACTTCAGCAAAATATATAGGGACTTATGACCTTTTGAGTTTAACATACCACAGGGGACACTACCAAATAACTATGAAAAAAATTAACAAATTCTGGATTAGAGCTCCAATACAAAAAAGGCATTAAATAAATGAAATTGCCCAAGGTTTGGGTGAGTTACAAGTTTTGGAGGCTCAGTATGAGAACTGTAACATAACTCATTATAGCTTCAGGCACTAATAAGTTATGAGGCACTCACATGTATGAGATAAACCCCATAACTTATTGAAGTCTATATCATCCCTTCATTATATCTAGGGACATGTGAAATAGCTGAAATTCAGCTCAAAACCCTGAAGTTCAGTAATAAAAGTGAATAGATCAGCACATCTATTGATTTTGCTGTCTTTTTTGTGCTTTTTGTTATCCTATTTCCCTTTAACATCTGAAAGATACCAGCATTTTTCTTCAGAGTTCCTTCCATGTTGGCATTTTAGGTATGCTGGCAATCATCAAAATAAACTAGGTTTCTGCTTTGCTTTCCTCTCAAGAATGATTATATTTGTCACTCAAAAAACTCTTTTTACAAATTCAAAATCCATAGTCATATCATCATGTATGGTGACAAATAAAAAGAAGAATGAGAAAATAATGCACTGTGTTTTAATAAAGGCATAAAAGGTTGAGTTATTTTTTGATTAATAAGGAACTTAAGAAATGGAATAATAACAATCCATCATATCAATCATTTCAGAAGGCATCCTATATTTCTCACCTCTGAGGGACATGCATTTGCATATACTCAGGTCTTAAAATAACAGAATTTCCTTAAAATGTATTTATAGATTTTATTGTGAATTTACATTAAAAAGGGTAGTTTAGGCAATACTTCTGTTTTATCAAGATAACAAAAAATATAGTGTAAGAATCACCAAGATAACAAGAATGAGACATCAAATTTTATATACAAAAAAGATCACATGTGTGATTCAAAGAGAATGCAAAATTTTCAGGTTTATACATTTCATCATTTAGTTTTAAATACTTCCAAAATACCAACAACATAAGCCAATGTTATCTCAAAAAAATTAAGGCTAAAGTTAAATGGAGATATTTGCCTCTATTGACAAAACTTTCTATAGTACTCAACAACATTGAAACATAGGCAGTGGGAAAATACAAATGAAGTAGATTACAAAAGTCAAAAAATTTGGTCACATAACTAACTGATGTAAGAGTGGGGACTTAATCAGTGACCTCTTGGATTCAGAAGCTTGTGAGAGCTGAAAGATAGTGAGTTCATGTCATGAACTAAGGAATTCAACTCTCTGCTATTAAAAATATACCAAGAATTAAGGGAGCAAATGCTAAAATAAATCCTTATTGATATAAAGTTGTATAGTGAATATATATATTTATATATACATGCATATGTATACATACATATATATTCATATAATTGTCCCATTGCCTTAAAGAGACTGAATCTACTGCCATTACTACTTGAATATGATAAAGACAACCAAGCACAGTAAGATAAAACCTCACAAATGTGAGAATGTCTCATATCAAAAAGATCAAAAGTTGGGGCCTCGCTGGTGGTACAGGGGGTTGGGCACCACTCTATGAAGCATCTGCAGCCACTGCAGCATGAGTTTGATCCCCAGCCAGAGAGGTGACCCTCATGGTGCAGCAGACCTCTCCTGCCTCACCTGCTGCTCCCCTTAGCAGTGTACTTTGGTCTATCCCTCTGTTCGGTTCTCCCCTCTGTCTCTGGTGAATCCTCTCACCTCCTACACCTCTGGCTTGTACTCCAGTTCTTGTATGCATAAATAAATAAAACTTAAAAAAAAAAGATCAATAGTTGGTGAGAGTGTGATGAAAAAGGAAACATCATACACTGTTGGTGGGTTGTAGACTGCTCCTTCCTGTAAGGGAAACATATGAAGGCTTCTCAAAATCATGAAAAATTAGTTCTACATGTGATTCAGCAATTTTGTTCCTACTTATCTACCTACATAACACCCACAAAAAAATCCCACCAATTCCTTAATTCAAAAGAAAGTATGCACCCTTTATTTCAGCAGTATTTACAATAGCCAATAGCACAATAGGAAACAACCTGGGAACCTAACAATCCACAGATGAGTGGCTTAAAAAGATATAGTACATAGACACAATGGGATGCCGTTCAGCTATATATATAAAAAACAAAACAAAACATGATCTTTTACCATTTGCAACAAGACAGATGGAACTAGACGGGCATATGCTAAGCAAAATAACCCAGAAAAAGAAAAAAAGACTAGAGTGTTTATATTTTATGTGGAAGATAGAGGGTCAGACTAAATCAAACCAAAAATAAACCCTAAACCCTAGATCTGACTGCAAAATGAAGGCTACAAGAGTGAGAGTAGAAAGGTGAAAAGGAAAGGAATCAGGAGGCCCAAAGGCTAAAGTGGAGGATTATGGGTGTATTGCTGGTGGGTGTGGTAATACATATCTGAAAATGTATGATCCTTTGAGTTTGAGTCATATACAATGTTCTTACCAATGTTACTACAATAAAAAAAATATCAATGAAATATCTGAAAAAGTACTTACTTTGGATATATTTTAGGCATTAAAATATAATACGATAAATTATCTTAGTGAATTGGATACAAATATATTAGACTTTTCAGGATGTTGTAATGATTTAGAAAACATAGTCCTAAATTAGAAGTGAGGCAAATCACATGATGATTGAAAATCAAAACAACTTTTTCCCCTGGAAACTCCTTTATAAATGATCAGCTTATTAATATCCTGATAGAAATCTGTTTAACTTACTGAGTAGAAATGTATTATACTATTAACGTAATTATGAAATCTAAGTTTCTGACCAGCCTCTCTGTGAGAAGAGGGTTTCTGTCTTCTAAGGAAGGATCATAACAAGGATAACAGGAAAACTAGGCTAAGTAACCTCATCCACAACCACAGAAAATAAATTATGCATTTACAGAAGAGACTGTTCCTCTTGGAAGAATAGAACTAAGTTACATAAACACTCATGTAAGAGAGGGGGATCATGGGCTAGCAGGTGAGATTGAGCCATAGGATGATTTGTGACTATGGCAGATTTCAGGGATGGTGCTCCAATAGGAGAGTCCACTATAAGGACAGGCTTTAAGCTCCTTCCGATTTCTTTTATTGTCGTTAAGCAAGAGCTCTGGTGTAACCAGGATGAATTTTGTCTACTGTTCTAAAAGAAATTGTTTTCAGTTGAGAAGAGTGTCTATGATTTTTCCCTAAGAATTTATTTTGGCAAGAAAGGCAGCACCAAGAGCTTTAGTTCAAAGCACAATGACTGGGGTATTTTTCAAATAATTTTTTGGTAAACTTTGATACTGAACAGAGGTTTTTCTAAGATAGGATTCAACTTTTATATAGGTTCAGATTAACAAACCTCCCAAGGAGAATTTGTCAAACAACAAGCATTCATGATTATTTATGGTGATGATTGGATAGTTTATATGTCTCAATGATTGTTTAATATGCCACAGATATATTTCTCTTCACCAAAATTCTCTTATTTATGACTGTATTTAAATATTCCGTGAGGAGTCTAATACAGAAACAAATGCCATTGGGTGAACATACACTCCAGTTTGCCTGGGGCAGTGTCAGTTTAAAACTATCGCCATGACATAATTATTAATTGCACCTCTTTTTACTTCACAAGTGTCCTGATTTGAATGATGAACTATAAATTCACACAGATTGGTAGTTCCAAGAAGACACTAAACTGATATATGTTGGAGATCTACAGTAAGCCTCAATCTACCATTTTTCAGTTTATGTATGTGCTTTGGCTATCAATTAATATTTCATCACTCTCAGTCAAATAATCCAGCACAGAGTGTTATTTGTGCCATGTTTCATTAGTTTTACTAGAATCAAGATAGTATCGCAAACATTTAGAAATGGAAAGGCGAAAATAAGAGAGGTCATTACAATTCTTAATCAAATAGCAAAAGTGTATTGCAGTTTGAGGGTGTGACTCAGCCTAATCTTATCATTTGTAATCATCCAGCCACTGTTCTGAGAAATGTTTATGTGCAGCTACAGATAATGAAGAAGTTGATCTAATTGAAATTCTGGTATTTAATAAAAACAGCAGTTAAATAAAGTAAGATCTCATAACAATATCTACTCTGCCTGTTTGCAAGTTGTGGAACTCATCCCTTTGTGATTTTCTTCACTTCAATGCCAAAGTCTGTGCTATAGTAATACGGGATATTGACACACGATAAATCACACATAAATGGAATGAGAATTTTGATCACATAAAACATAAGGAAATATTCAGATAAAACAATACTTTTGAAATACCATTTCTTTCTTATTGGCAGTTTTCTTTTGATAACAAACCACTAGAAAATCTGGTTGATATGCTATTTATTTTAATAATAAACAGAATGATGTTATGTTTATATACTTCCTTTGTGTTACACATTTTCATTTTTAATGAACTTCTAAAATGATTTTATTAAGTGTGCAAGGTTTTTATCCTCTATGTTAGGGTGCATAAATGATGAGAGCAGATTCTTCATGAATGGGATAAGAATCCTTATAAAAGAGGCCCTGGACAGATCCTTGCCTCTTGCACCACGTACACACAGATGGCACTGTCTGTGAGGAAGCAGGCCTTCACCAGCTAATAAATCTTCCATTGTCACAATTGTCAGCTTCTTAATCTCCAAAATTGTGAGAAATAAATGTATAAAGTTTATAAATCATCCAATCTGTAGCACTTTTGTTATAGCAATATAAACAGACTAAGATATTTCCAGTCACTTGAATTAGGAAGACTAACTGGTGATTGCCACAAGGCACTTTAAGTTTTTCATAATTACTAAATAAATGCACTACACTATGTTACTTTTAGTCATGACTAGTCAAATATTATTGTCCATGAACAAACACACCATTCCTGTGCCTGGCAGTACTTACAGCTTACAACTCTTCTCTGCCTAGATATCTATATAATTTTTTTTTACAGTATCAAGGCAAATGTCAGTTTCTCAATTCCTCATACTCATTTCTACAACAAATCCCCACCCTCTTCTTCTATATATCCTTCCAATATCTTCTAAAGACCTTATGTTGTTAAAATTTTCCATGATTTGTGAGTTATGTGGTTCTCTCTGACCAACAGACTATATATATATTGTAAGGGAAGAAACTAAGCCTTCCATCTATGCGATGCTGTCTTTGAACACAGAGTAAATTGAAGATACTCAACAAGACATTATTTATTAATGACTGACTAGAAGAATAATTATTACTAGCTAAATTACTAAATTGGAAATCTCTGCATTCCTTCATTTCAAAATCATAGTGTAGGTACCTATCACATTCCAGAAAATATCTTGTCAATTTCTAGGAAAATTAGTGTAACCCACTGCATTTCTCTTTGTAAGTTTACCATCTATTGAAGTAACCCACTGCCTAGATTTTACTTTTTGAAACATAAAACCTGAGCAGAAAATGAGAAAATGATAAAGTGCAGGCTAAAAACTGCAGCTCACAAAATGTTATACATTTTAAAGTCTAAGCTTAAAAAAAAAAGTTTGATTAACTTTATAGTAAATGATTTATACAAAGATAGAGCAAACAATTAGCATATGTGGTGTGCTATAAATAATTCTGGTGTGTTTGTTATTCAAAACGTCCTGGAGATTATAACATTTCCAAGATGTGACTTCAACTTCGACCTTATGCTTTTAGCCTATTCTATACACTATGTAATCTTCGGTTATAGTCTATTAATTTCTTAAATGTTTATATCATATATTTTGCCCCTCACAATAGTGTCCTGAACTATAGTATTACCACTGTTTTATATATGAAAATTATTTGCCCAAGCTCATACATTTTGAATGGCAGAGAAGGATCACACAATCATATGAATATATTCTATTTTTATTTGTAGAAATATTAACTTATTATCATCTCTCTATGACCAACATTTACAATTTATAATTTTGGGAAATTGTAATCTGTCATTTGGCAACTGGAAAAACTCATAAAATGAGTCATTTTTAAGGTAAAATTTGAAAATATAACAAATTATTATTGGGAATAGACAAGGACATCAAAGTATAAAACAGAATTGATAAATCTGTATTTTATTTCTTGATGATTTTTATATTCTCCATAAAACTTTGGGATACAAGTCATAAAACCTATAGTGATAGTGTTGAATCCTAAAGAAATAATAAAGTAGAAATGGCTAGAGAGATGATAAAAAGGAAAACTTACATGACATTTGGAAAACAAGCATTATGTCATTTAAAACAGTGTAGTTCTGATTTGTTCAACTTTTGTTGTCTGCAGCATATATACTATGCCTGATCTTTGCTTTCTCTTTTGTTTTACCTCAGATATAACCATCCAGTTATTTCCTATTCACTTAAATTAGGAACATCGTTGCAGGGTTTTCCATGACAGTTAAACGGATGAGTTACAATATCAGTAAGGAAAATATCTGGACATTATGATAAATGCTTTTATAATTCCTCAGTTAAAGGAAATAATTTACCCTCTGAACAATATCCTTATTACCCTGGGGTTGCTTGAATTTAGGTGGGAACTATGGCCAATTACCTTACTTTCCATAGATCTCCAGTCTACTGATTGACAGATGTAAATTTCTTTATAAATGTAAAACAATAAGAGACTGCTAAATGGCATGCAATTGTTGGAACTTCATTTATAATGAGATGAATTGAGCAGGTGAAAAGAAACTGTACATCAATTGGAAATATTATTTGTGCTAGTTATAGCTGTATAAAATATAGATTGAATAAAGCGAGCTGAATATTTTCACTTTAGCAATGAGGAAATGCTTTCTTTTTTCTATTTGTTCAAGGAAAAGATTGAGTAATAATATTGTACATTCTTGATTTACGTGTGGAATACTATAAATAAGTTAAAGTAGGACTTTTACACAGATGCTATCCTTTGTTCCTTACAGAGGCTTGAGGAGTAAATCCAAAGAAAATGGTGTTCATTTAACCACCTATTCTTTAACACCTAAAACCACCTTTATGCTTTAGGAGATTCTCGTGTAGTTTTGCTATCATTTTAACTTCTTCACCTTTATAGTGATGACAACAAATGCATACACTAAGGCATGTTAGTGTTCATAGACCCATCTTGGAAAGGTAAATTTATTATTTATTTAAATTTGATTGGTGAACATTGGTTTATAACCCTGTATTGATTTAGAGGTATAAGACCACACCTCTTTAGTTGTATGTAACCATACGACACCCACCACCAAGGCACCTTCATCCTCACCATAGTCTGCTGAACCCTATCTACTCTATTCTCTTCATCTCCCCTTCTCCCTCTGGTAATTTTGGAAAGGAGAAAACAAATCTGAAATATTTACCTCAGTAAAGAACTTCCTTTGACTACTGCTTTGAATATAATTATTATTTTTTTATTGAGGTAATCTTAGTTTACACTCTTGTACATGGCTTATAGGTATACGACGGTCCCCTTCACATGTCTGTTACCATAGTATACACACTTCCTTATGTGACATTTAAAATTATTCAAAATAGTGTGCTTCAACACTAATATACTGAGATGGAGATAATCTTTAAGTCAAAAATAAAAAAAAATGCACCAAATATAATTCATTTAAAAATATTAGCCACAGCTTTGTTTTACACTTAAAATAATATCTGTGTGAATGTATTTATTTCTCTTTGCAAATAGATGGAAAATATTTTTATTGGTGATGCTGTATTTGTAGAGTTGATCAGAAATAAGAAAAGAAAACAAAGATAATTTTACTACAGAGCGTCCTAATGCAGGACAGACTAATATTCTTGAAGTGAATATTAGAATTGCTAAAATAATTAAATCCTTGAACTGCAGACCTTATCCACCTACTCAATATTCTGCAAAATGTTGTCTTATGTGTGAGCCATGACATGAAAAGGTTGGGAAAAACTGAAGGCCACCACAAAAAATTAGACTATATGAAAAGTCTAAGAGCAATGGAATCCTCAATTAAACAGCACATTTAAAAATTATTAATTTTGCTATAATGCAATGATTCAAACAACATGTTTTTGGTATTAAAATGTCCATATTTCCTTTTATACTAAATTTGTATTCTTTACAAAATGTGGTTATATAAATTTTTATTCCAATTTACTGCTATATCATTATGGATTTGGGATAATAATCATTTTACACAGATTTATTAATTAATGAGTTATTGAACTAGACTTCTAGTTATTTTTACAATATAGAAAATAAAGCATGATCACTTAACAAATGTTTGAAAAAGGTAATTGCCTTAAACTTTTACTTATTTTATGTATTTTAGATACATGTTCCATTGTTCAAAATTGAAAGAAATTTAAACAGCTAGTTACAATGCTGTATTTAATGTCTCTTTTTATTATTATATTATAGATATTGGCATAATTTTAACCTGTATATTTTAACTTTGAGAAAATTGATTATTGGTAAAGAATTTATATATATGTATTTTCTTGTTACATTTATAGAGAATTTCCTGTGCTTTAAATTTTTTAATCTACATTGCTTATTTGAAATAGGAAATTTTGGCAACCCCCTTTTTCTAATTTGTTTTAATTTATTCAACTCAGATAAAAAGACCTTGGATAAGACCTTTGAAATTAATATCTCAAGACCATCTGATATAGACTGCATATTTTATCAGTTACAAAAAAACAACTATTTTGAATAGTTTATATGTAGTTTTCAAGATTTCAAATTCTACTTCAAAATTTAAAAAGAAGACATTAAACATATATTTTCTGTTTTTCAGGGAGCATTCCTGGTGGCCTAGAGGTTAAGTGTCAGAGCTATCATCTCTACAGCCTGAGTCTGACCTCATGCCAGGAAGATAACCCACATGGTACAGCAGACCTCTCCTGTCTCACCCACTGTACCACTAAGCAGTCTGTTTCAGTAAATCTGTGTCTTGCTCCCCACTCTGTCTGATGAATTTTCTCACCCACTGCCCTCATAACTCTGGCTTACAACCCAGTCTTCTACACACACACAAATATATATATGTATATATATTTTGTTGTTTTTATGAATTTTTATACTTTGAAATATCATTCATCATTCATTCAACCTGCAACTCAACATCTAATCAGCAAATACTATAAATATCTGATATATGCTAGATTCTATTCTATACGGTAGAAATGAAAAGATAAACGAAATATACTTTTAGGAAATTCAGTTCAATGAACAATTATTTAGTCACTGCTAGATGCGAGGCCCTGGGTAAGACATTAAAAATTCAAATGCGACTTAGACAAATCTTTGAACTCTAACACTTAAATAAAGAACTACATTTTCTGTGGATAAATATTTTGTTTTTACAAGACATTATGGGGCAAGCTAGACAGAATAACTAAAAAGTTCCAAGAAGCTTGTGAAAAAGGTGACATTGAAACGATCAATTGTACGCTACTTGTTAATATTAGAATGAGAATGGGCTTTAAATATTATTAGTAGTGTTTAATTTTATCCTCCAAAGTTTCAATGACCACCTAATTAAATATTTTTTGAACATTTACCATGTGAGAATCATGGACAGAATGAAATAAGCTTATCAGCAACTCAATAACTCATATAAATTGTGTAGACAAAAGTCTTTTAGAAATTTAGGATAGGAAAAATTACCATGAGCTAAGAGCATGGAGAAAAATCTCAAAGAAGATGATCCAGTTTAAATCACAAATGAGCATAGTATCTTCCTAATCCAGTTTAGCTGAAGAACTTCAGTAAAGGAAAGCAATTTGAGCTGTATAGAAGAGGTTTATTATGAAATGTGCTTAGAAACTGAAGGAATTTTCTTGGCAATAGGAGCTGTTGAAAGCTTTTCAACTGTGGGTTATTGTTGATGAAGTAGTGTATCATATGGAGCAGAGAGCATAAAACTTGGAACACTCACTTTTTTCTCACGTGCAAAGGCAATGGCAAATCTCCTTTGTAAACAACTATTTCTCTTTGGATTCTTCTTTGAGCTCTATTACTAGTAGTAATTCTGAGATAAATCTAAGGCAAAATTTTAAAATGAGGTATTGTCTCTTTTATGACATTAAGGACTTTTAATACCAACTAACTATATACCAATAAACCCAATACATATTTTCTGTCCTGAGAACTTTCTACTAACATTCTTGAAGTGCAGTAAATATGGAAATGCATATTATAATAGTGTCCCCAACAATAATACAACTTATAAGACATCTGAAATTTAAAAATGAGGTGAGTAATTTACATTTTAACACATCACCATACAACACCATTTCAAGTCTAGGGGTCTCTGCTACAGAGAATCTTTCAGTGGTGATTCATCAATCCTTCGCATCAGAATAGGTTTGCCCAAATGAGTATGACTTAAACACTGTGATTAGATGAGATTCAAACAAGAATAAATATTTAATACTTTGTACTTTGTGAATTTATGTTTAGATATAAATCCTGTTTGTTTTTGTTTTTGTTTTTTCAGAAATACAATTCTTCATATCTTGATTAATTCTGCTTTTCTTATCTGTAAACCATTCATAAGAATGTGGTCGTTAGCTTCCATTAGATGATACTTGCACTAAATATGTTTTTTTGTTAATTTACAATGCATGTGTCTTATCATATTTCCTTGGTAATTATTTTTAGTATGTCCAAGTTGCTTTTCTTCTCTGTCTTTAAACATCTGTGTTCCTTCCTGTTTGGGTAGTTTTTCTGCTATGCACTTACATTTTAAGTTTTGTATTTCATTTTCAATGTCTCAAAAATTTCTATTTATAAACAGTAGTATGACACTTAAGGAAAGCATTAAAACATACCCCCTTTTTATGTTTATTCTTAAAAAGAGCTCAAACCTTACTTGTTCTCTTTTTAGCAAACTACAAGTTTGCTTAAACACTAGTATGAGGTTGCCAATAAAAGTCTACTAAGTATTGTAAATAGAAACCAAACAAAACTACTGCATTTTTTAAGGGCTTACATATCCAGAAAACAAGTCTTGCTTTTTAATATTAAGAGGTATTTATATTCATAAGCATATCTAGAATAAAGATTATTATATTACAAATGAAAGGTAATTTTTTGTAATAGGAGTTGTTATATTATAAGACTTGAATTCTTGCCTGTCATTGGAATTGAACAGTGACAATTTAAATATTTTGTAAAAGATAGGAAGTAGCAAGGAGTTTTAGTGATGAGGTTATCTCATCTCCCCATCTGAAATACATTTTAAAAGTCTAAGATTAAATGGAGCATAAAGATAGTCCAACAGACTTTTAATACCAACTAACTATATACTGATAAATCAAATACATGGTTTCAGTCCTGAGAACTTACTACTAACATTCTCAAAGTGCAATAAATATGAAAATGCATATTATAACAGTGTCCCAAACAATAATATAACTTATAAGACATCTGAAAATTGTATAATAAGCACAAAACAGTCTATTGAATAACTTCATTTTTGTTTTTCATCTTTGTGATGCCTGAAATTGAAAGATGAGTCTCATTGTGAAAATTTGCTAATAAGCATAGTGTCTTTGTGTAGCATCCAAAGGGGAAATTCTTTGTAATGGAGATTTTTATTCTTCTGTTAAAGACTGTGGCAGCATTGTGTAAATCCTGACTGTTATGCTTGCAGGTGTAGGCACTCAGGTTTGGTTTCCTGAAGTAGAGCTTTTGTGTATGTGTGATTGGAAAAAAATCTGTTGACATGTAATCTCCCAAGTCTCCATGCTTATCTGTACATGATGTCATATGCAAAAGCAACAAATCAGTGGATGCCTCTACTAAAGCAGATTAAAAAAAAAAATACCCAAGCTGTTCCTAAACAATAACCCTTGCCTACTAAACCATGGAATATTTGAAATTTATATGAAATTCAAAGCAAAATTGGAATAGTAATATACACTTTAGAGAGACTTTACATACCTAAGTTAAATGGTGGTTCCACCATCAGCATTAATATGGGCCAATTATATAAAGTCATTTTGAAAGGCTGTTTTTCACCATGTTTCTTCAATTCTTCAGTCTGCAGCGATGACCAACATCAGATACTATTAAGAAGTCTTCAAGCGTGTAAAATAATATGATTTCACAATGATTACATATTCACTCTACAGCTGGCTGAGTTTTTACATCTCCATTTGTCATTGACGATTGTGTCCAATTAAATGATTAGCTTTTAAAAACTGCTGCACATTATGAGAGTGAACTTGTGTTCCATTGCACTGAGTGATGCAGAAACAAACTCATTACAGCATGTAATTCACCCATATTAAATAACAAACAGATGGCTGCTGTAAATGAGAGCTCCTTTTTCTCTTCAAAAGTGCCAGGAAAAAGGTGTTTTTATTTATCTTTGTTTCCAGCTTCTTTCTGTTTTCTTGACAAGTGGGCAGCTGGTTGCTGAGGTTTTCAATTGGTGCAGAAGAATGAAAAGCCTGTTTCCATTAATTTCCCCATAAAATAAGTCTTTGAATCATTTCTGTTATAAATGCAAGTGCAGTAGCAAGCTGCTGCTTGATTAATTCACTTATTATGAAGATTTCATCTTTTATAAGAGGGCCTGCAGGTAATTTATCTTGTTTAGTAAGATTAGAAAAATGTAATTATCTTGATACCTTTGGACCCCTCTCATTTTAATTGTGTTCCCATAAATTTCAAACATAAAGATGGGAATTTTTTTGTGCACAAATGTTCCAACATGTGGTCGAAAAATGTGCTGTAAGATATGCACAAAGAATTTATCAAATAAAATACATTAGGACTGTACTATTACAGGAATGCATAAAAATAAAGCCAGCACACAATTATTCCAGTGTGTACAAACAAATATCTGCATTTCTGGTTCCCTAGTCACCTAACAGCTGGGGTAAGATAAAAGGTTTTGGGATTTGTTAAAAAGACTCTTTTTTTATCAAGCATAAATGTCACTAGGGAAATGAAGAAATCTGCCTATTTACACTAATAAAATTAAAATTGTGTTTATCCTTAACTATTCAAAACTCAAATGAATCAACTCTAAGTGTACATATCTTGTACTCTTCTCATCAATTCCATTACTTCTCTGAGCATACATAGGAATTTGGATACGTTTTTGATTGTATAACGATTTAATTTGATTTGTTTTTTTTTTTAAACCACTTTCTAAGAATGTAAAGACAGAAATAGGATATGTGAGGAGACAGAGAAGTCCCTTTTCCATATGTAACTTAGGATAGTTTTTCCTGCAGGAAGCATGCTCTCAGACTTGGTAGAAATACCTCTCTTTGATTTTTCCTCCAATTTTGTTGGAATTAGTGCTTTTAACATATTTAATTGCAATCTATTATATTAAGTAGTATTATTTTATGTTCCTTTCCTAGATTTTAAAATAAATCGTGCTTACCTATATAACTACATACTCTTAGTGTTACTGTAAGGGTATATTTCTCTTAGGCTGGAAGAAGGAACTCAGCAAAATTATTCAACTATTTTCTTTCAGAGTTGTCTATTCTTTTTTTATGGCTTTATACAGGAAAACATTTCCTATAGTGCTGAATGGCACTAAACAGGTCAATGATTGCTTTAGTAAACTCTATAAGGTCTGTGCTCAGTCATGTGTGGAATAAGATGTAATTGGGGTACACTGAGATTTGCTACATAAGGAACAGCCTATGTAATGAGAATGATGCATAGTTGATCTATATTGTATTTTCTCACTTATAAAACATCTGATCATACATTTCAATAAATTACATAGCTTATAAACTTGAACTAAAATAATATGTTAGAGGCAGACATTTTTGGTATAAAACAGTTGGGTATTTGACAGTCATCTTTCACATTATCTTTTACTCTCTTTTGGGTATTGTTGCTGATTATCATGAGTCTGCCTCAAGGGCTCTGTGTCAAAAAACTATAGATTGTGAATATTTGTATATTATTCTCTGATCAATTTTAGGAACATATGCTAAAGCTGGATTATGTATAAGGTTCAGAGTCAGGGACAAAGAAAGTCAATTTATTAAACACATGGTTTCTCCCACCTTATTCTCTACCTTTCTATTACCTAGGCTATAAATGCAGTGGCTGTCCTCCTGCCCAGCAGAGTTTATGTGACTATCATATAAAGAATTTTGATTAATGAAATAGTTTATCTTTTTATACCCAAAGTTTGTCAAAACTCTCCACCAAATAATCAGTGTTAAAAAATGTTGTGTGATGCTGTTTAATCATGGATATCCTACTCATTATTGTTCATAAAAGTGATGACAAGACAAAGGAACAAAGTGGTTTTCTAAAGGGTACATATGTCAGACTAATCCATCTGCTATAATTTATTAGCCTCTTGTAATAATAATGTGACAAATTGCAATTTTAATAAGTATTTTATTCTATATTTTGATAATTAGTAGAGATAGAGTGATGTCTTAGCATTTTCCTTTAATTTTTCCTGATAATATTGGGACCTATTCTGTCCCCTTCATCTGTGTGCTTTATTACATTGTTGCCTAATGATAGTTAATACACTCTTTATGGTTTCATTTAGAAGTTTTTATGAAAGGATCTACAGTATTTGTTCTAAAGAATTTCAGATTTCATTCTGACTAAGACAGAAATAAGAAAAGAGTTCTTATCGGATTTGATCATAACTTGAACAGGCAGCCATGAAGAAAGAAAAAAAAAAAAAACCAGTATGATTCCTTACCTAAAATGTAAATTTGATCATGACCCTCCTTGATCCATAGGTCATGATATAAAGTGAAATATAATTATAGAGAGAGTGGAGGAGAAATTTACATCATGAAACTAAAGCTTCCATTGATTCAGAATTATTTCCAATACTTCAGAGGGACAAAAGCTTAAAATCTCAGATTACCATTATGTACAAAAATATCTAATTGGTTTTGGTTTGACAACTAAGTTGCTATAAGATTTAAAAAAAACTTAGCAACAAGTGAGCAAAGATGAAAAACAAATGACAAAAGCAAAAACATGCAAATAAAGTTTATGACGCTTAATTAATCTTAATCTACTAGTAACTTTCACTTCCATTTTAATGTTGATATCATAAAGTCAACATATTGTTGACTCTAAAGTCTACTAAAAACAGCATAGATACACTAGAGATAGAAATATGCTATTTAGGAAGAAATACCATCCAGAAGAGAAATAAACAAGGAAGGGACTAACATTCGCAGTTAATACAGTACAAAAATTACAATTTTCATAAGTAAATTTCAACACTGAAGTCCAAAACTACATTTATTTCTTCTACAAGCCAGAATAGACGTACTTTTCAATTAATCAGTCCCGTCAATTCTCTTTACTACAATGTAACAAGCCACTCTAAAATATAGTGTCTCAAATAAGCCACTTTTTTTAATAGCTGATTTTTTCTCTTAAATTTAAAGTTCATTGGGAATAATAATATTCTTAGAGTGGTTTTATGGAAATACAACTGGTAATACTTCTCGTGATTATGTAGATAAATCGGTTCAGCTTATACGTATGTATTATAAATTGAATATTGAGATGGCTGGAGGAACAAAACGTCCTCATTCATGTGGCTGACAGTTGATGTTGCCATATCCTTAATCCCAGGGAGGTGCTTCATGTTGTTGTTTGGGTTTCCTTATAGAATGATAACCTGAAGGCAGAAAGATTTCTAACAAGTTATGTAGAGTCCCAGAACCAGTAAGGAACGGCAGGCTTTCTAAGGTTTCTGCCTGGAATTGTCATAATGTTTCTTGTGCCTTATTCTACTGGCAAAAGCAGGGTCAGCCTTGACTCAAGAGAAAGGTTCTAAAGAAAATCACGGAAAATATAATGTATGGTTTATCGGGGGTCTCCAAATTTATCTTCACACAAGAATAAGCAAAGAATGTCACCAAGAAATCATATTTGCAGGATGCAGACGATCTCTGTTGCAATTAAGGAAATGAGAATGGCTAAAAAGAAAACAATAATCTATCTCTATTAACAAGGGAATAACAAAAATTATAGGAATATATACAAAATCACCTATCATAAGAAAAATATCAGCTAAGGCCTCAAAGGGGGCTTATGGGGTAAGTCTTAGCACTGTCAATGCTACAGCTTGAGTTGTATCACCTGGCCAGGGAGCTGACCCAGCAGACCTTTCCTGTCTCGCCTGCTGCTCCCCTCAGCAGTGTATTTCAATATATTGCCTCTTCTGCTCTCATTCTGGTGAACCTCTCACCCCCTGCACCTCTGGGCTACACACCAGTTCTTGTATGCATAAATAAATAAATCTTAAAAAATAAAAAGTACCCATCAGAGATATAAATAAAAAATATATTTCCTCATCACACACTCATATATAGTCCATATCTAGCCTATAAATTTACCATTTTAGGTAATCTTTGAGTATGGTAACTCTTCTGTTGAATTCCTATTAGATCTGAGAGAAAAATACACAGCTTTCATGCTGATATTAATGTGAAATATAAATCAAAATGGGCAAACTAATAATCAAAGACAAAGAGTCAGAAAAAATAAAAAAGAAATAGTTAATTATTATTAAATGAGAAAATAATGCATTATAAAAGGTAATAAATCTGTAAGTTAAAAGGATGTATATTTGAAGAAATATACAGATATACCAATAGTAATCTCAATCTTAAGAAAAGATTTTGGAGAGTGGTCACATATACACAAAAATGCTTGAAGAAAATTTTCCATAGATGTGGGTAATGTTAAAAGGAGATGCTTTTCTTGCTAAACTTTATGCAAAATATATTAAAAGTCTATGTGAAATAAACACATTCAAGGAAAATTTAATTTATTAAATGACTCTAGAGCAGTTAGCCAACATGATTAATCAAACTTCCCAAGAAAAAAAATCAACTTTTTCCCATTGCAAATATCAAAGAAACCTCTATGCACAGATCTTTCACTAGGGAATCCTTTCAAAAATTTAAAGATTAGATAAATTCAATTGTATTTAATTAGCTAATAATAATAGGAGAATAAAAACCTTCCAATCTTCATTAAGCAAAAATATTAATAATAAAACCTTGTAAATACAAATGAACAAAAAACAACTCCCATTATGAATAATCGTATAAAAATATTAACAAAAAAGAACACACTTATTAAGGTATAGTAAACCATGATCAAATAGGGTTTACAAATGTTAGTATTTTGTAATACTAGGGTAAACATAGTGTAATAATATAGTGTGATATAGTATTGAATTAGAATTATTTCAGAAAAAATATTAAACCCATGAAGTGACCCAGCATTATGAAAAAAATAATTTCCATTATTAATAAATACATCTGCAATAGAAGAAAAAAAAAATAACAGGGGAATAGAGAGGAGTTTCCATACAAAAATGAGCATCATAGATCACACCTGCCCATTACAAGTCATCTCTCTGGAGGTCAGCAGAGTAAACCTCCTTCTGTGAAGCCATGACCCATCCACAATTGCTTTCGGAATAAATTGAACGTAAAAATTCACAGGTCAAGCTTCTAGAAGGCAGTTACATTTATTCATCTTTTACTTTGATATCTACTTGGGTTTCTGGGCGATATCAAGAAATGTGAAGGGTTTGATATATGACCCTACTTACAACCTATTTACTTATATTACCTTACCTACATGTTAGTCTGCCACAGTTTTTTAGAGGCTGGCATAAAGCAGAAATTTCCTAGGAATGAAGAGACTCACGATTCAGAGAAAATAGCAGGAGATTAGTTTATTGGTATCAACTACCCTTGCTTCTAAGTTCCACAACAGCAACACCAAAGGATCAGGTGGATGTCTGAACATATGAGGAGTTGCATGGAAACTTCAGGAAATTCAAATCTTATAATGAGCAGGGAGCTCCCTGATGGCTCAAGGGGTTAAAGAGCAGCACTATGAAGCTATCCATAGCCACTGCAGCAGAAGTTCGATCCCCAGTAAGGGAGGTAAACACACTATGTGGCAGACCTCTCCTCTTCACCCACTGCTCCCCTCAGCAGTGTATTTCAATAGATCCACCTGCTCTGCTCCCAAGTCTGTCTCTGGTGACTGCTCTTACCCCCATACTCTGGCCTGTACCCCAGTTCTTTTATGCATAAATAAAGACATCATTAAAAAATTCTTTATAATGGGGCATAGACATGGTGTCCTTTGCTCCAGAGGAAAGCATTATATTGATTACACCAGGCAGTAAATATGCTTGACTTTTTCTCTAGAGGGAAACACTATCTCTGTCATCCACAGATGTTTAGCAAACAGATATCTTTAAAAAGATGATCTACCCAAATGCCCCAAAATAGATGATTAGATGAAGAAGATGTGGTATATATACATGATGGAATACTATTTAGCAATCAAAAAAATATAAACTAATGCCTTTCACAGCAACATGGATGGAGCTAGGAGGGATTATGTTCAGTGAAATAAGTCAGAAGGAAAAAGAAAAAGTATTGGATGATTTCACTTATAGGAGGAATGAGGCAGAACCAAATAAGGGATCAGGGAAAATATAATAATAAAAAAACACAACAAAACAAAAATAAACAGACAACTATAAATAAGAGACAGTCTGCAATGGAGGGGGAGGAGAAGCAATCAAAATGAGTGCAGGAAGAGCTTAAGGGACTATGGTAATGGTGCACAGGTAAATTAGTGTTAGAAATTCTATGGGAACACTGAAAAAAGCAAACACTGTAAAAAATAAAAAAGAACAATGATGTAAAATATATATATAAATAAGTTAATTTAGAAAGTGCTTATAAAAAAAGAGCTTCATATCTTGCTTGGTAAGATGAACAGAAATGCATGAGAACCTCAGAGAAATATCTTGCATAATAACACATGTAAATATTCACTGAAGAATATAACTAATTAAAGAAAGTGAGGCAAGTGCTGTCTTGACTTAAAAAGAGCATAATGGAACAATTGGGTTATTTTAGGTTCAATAGAGACAAAGAGAACTTGGGCGAGAAGGCATATAATCAACCAGTTATACTTGCACTGTCCTTGAGAGGTACTTTTATCTGATGCATAAGTACCCGAGTCAAGCTATCAAATGAACAAGAGAAACTTACATCAAAAAAGATTTCATATTTTAGTTTGATTGTCTAAAGGAGAGAAGTTAGATCAAATGGACTCACTTCACTTAATTAAACAAGCATTTAGTTGAGGTACTGGTCTTTTATTCTTATCATGTGAATTTCATTCTTATTTATTACAGAATCTCACTACCTTGTCTATTTTCCCCTCGGTGGAAATATTGAATAAGGACTCAGAGCAACTATAAAACCACAGAATTTAGAAACTGGTTTGTTGTTTACAAGAAGATATAGAAATATAAATTTTGATATGACCTGATTCTAAACAAAACTACAGTGGGCAAAGATTGCTACATGGGACATACAATATTAGTGCATCTTTAACATTAAAGGAAATATTGGTTAAATTATGCTTCTATTTTATTTAATTATATAGTGGAAAATATAATTATGAAAACAAGTGCAAACTTCAACTATTTCACTAAATAAGAACTGATTTGTGCTGTGAAACTATTATTCTAGAAATGGTTACCTTATACAGAAATTTGCCTCTAGAATGTTTGCTATTCCTTGATCAAGAATGCTGGGTGAAACTTTTTGCTAGATGTTAGACTTTTAAGGTTTTTTAAAACATGTTTTATTCTAATAAAAAATTATCAGAAACAACAATGGTAGCACATCTAGAACAGACCTCATAAAAATGTCAAGTTAAGATTATCTCTTGTAACTTTAGAAAAACAGAATGTGTGTGTCGGGGGGAGTTCCTATCTGCTTCCCACAAATCCGAGAGTACATTTTAGGAGAATAGGAATTGGTGGGTATTTCTTAATTGAAATAAAATGGAAGTGTTTATCAACAGGATGTTCACAATATCTGCATTGTACATAGTAGGTATTCAAAACTGACTGTGAATAAGTGTCTGAATTTAAACTTAGAGTGATATATAAATTTTCAGATTGCCCCTGGGTCTCTTAGCTAGTAAAATAAATATGAACTGTGGTTCAATCAATCTTCACTCTTATATCAAAACTATACTTTGAACAGATTGAAAACAAAAAGGTAAGAAAGCTGATAGCTTTAAAAGTCCTTGGAGAATAATGTGTAAACGGGAACTCAGTCCAAACTACCTCTCCACCATTTAATACAAATTTTACTGTTCAAGCTGGGAATCAACATAGCCTATAAACCATAAGCTTCTCTTCTCTGCTTTTGATTCTTGACAGCTGTAATTGACATATATAAACTCTTTCAAAGTGACTTTTGGCAATTTTCTCTGGGGCAGTTTTTAGACAATGGAGGCACAGGGTTAAGCACACTTATTTGAATGTTTTGCCATTCACATACTCATTCTGGGTTTGTCATATCTTTTGGTTGCTTGGGGGTTGCCTGTATTCTTTGAAGCAATTCATAGGACAGTTTAGTATTCATTAGATTCTTCAGGATATGATGGCATGTAAGTTCACCAAATGTAATGTGAGAATTAAGTCATTTTTGAGTTATACTGAATTGTGATCTTCACATATAAACAATATAAAGAATATAAAGAAAATATTAAAAATATAGGTGTTAATTGAAATCTTTAAAAATATTCGAGAAGAAAATTATTTTAAACTTGAATAGGATTGTTACATTTGAAATTTGATGTGTTGAGATTCTGATACTTTTATGAAATTTTAAGGTAATGGTATATATATATATATATTATCTTACTATTTCAAACAATGACAGAGCTTGATCTTAATACACACTGAGTTTCCAAAAGAGACAATTTACCCTTCAATCATCAATGTATGAGAGCAACTATTTCTTAAAGATGCTAACAGTGATAATGATTTGAAAATAAGAATATGGAGGTTTTTTCCTTCATTTGATTTTTGCTTTAGTTTGTTTTTCTAACTGGTATTTGTATTTTGGTAGCAGAAATTATAGCTTATAGTTTAAGTATGTAGTGATATTATGCTTTAAAAATAAATTTAAATACATTTAAAGTATCATGTAAACCTTTATTGATATTTTATATAATTTTGTTATAACTCAGTTGAGTTCCTAATTAAGAATTTATATTATTCATGTTGTGGAATTTGAAGTGACCTCTGAACACACAAATCATTTTAACTCACCTGAAACCACAAAACAATATAATTTTCCTAGCAAGATTGTTAAGACACATCTTTGAAGTTTGAGATGTCTATTCTATTGTAAGTTCTGGCTTAATGTAATGACGGCCTGCCCCTTTAAAGCCTTTGTTTTTTTCCTGATTAAAATAAGTGTCTACTAGAAAATTCAGAGTTTATTTAAAACAGAATTGAATAATATCAATTTTATTATATTCAGGAAAATGTAGATGGTTACAGTTTGTGTGTTTGTTATTTCAGAAATTGAACTATTCTTATTCACTATTCTTAAAACTATGCATATTTTTATAAAGGCAACATTCTCCATCCTTAAATTAAAATCTATGAAATATTTGAATACTCCCTTTGTGTCTTCATAATTAAGCCAACAAATATGCATTATGATAGGCATTGGAATAATGTCATTAGTCAATCATTACTAAATAAGTGCACACAACCAAATATTAACATTGGATTTAGTCACAAATTGTACCCTCTTAGCCTGCTTTTAATTTTTTTCTTCTGAATATAAGTGGGATTAAGTGATGAGGAGTTATAATAACTTATCAAACAGGTAAGTATTTGCTATCAACAACATCAATATCTGCTTTGAAATCCATCATAGCTTTGTCAGATTATTTTATTATTTTATGGAAAAAAAATAGTGTGTATACTATCATGTATGTAAGGAAAGAAAAAATATGCACAGCAGTTTCTCCCCTCTCCTCCTACCCTTTACCACTGTCAAAATCAATATCTGGATTTCCCTAGCTATTTCACTTAGAAAAAACATGTATTTTGGCTTCTGTACTCAGAATGCCTACACCGGCTAAAATGGACTGTCTTTTACAAATCACCACCAGGGGGACTTGGATTTTAATTTTAGTAACTAATTTCTCCCCACACAAATGGCTTGGTTCATAACAGTTTTATCAGTTGACTTTACCAGTTACACTATTTCTGATCTTTCTGAATTTTAAAACAAACAAACAAAAATTGTTTAACACTTTAAGTTCAATGTTCTTAATGTTGTTTGTGCCTCATCTGGCCACCAGATGTACACCTAACTGCACTTCCATTCAAAGAAGATATTTAGGCATTTGATGTGTTGGCTATTAGGTTTGTTCATATAACTACTCAGCATGGATCTCCCTTCATAATATTGTGATTCATGACATTTGAATTTCAAAGGCATGCATTAATTGTCTCATTAGATCATCTCTACAATCCTGTGAGAAGACAAAACTGGTATTAACCACCATACATTTTCAGATGCTAAAACTGAGATCAAGAGTGATGAAGTCACTTAAGAAAGAGACAACATGTACACACTGAGGCTAAGATTAAGAACTTATTTTGTCAGTCTTTTACAATGCATTGACCCTTAAAAACTTTCCTGGAGGGGCATCCTGGTGGCATAAGTGTTAAGCATGCCCTATGAAGCCTCTGCAGACACTGCAGCATGGGTTTGATCCCAGGCCAAGGACGTAACCCACAGGGTGCAGCAGACCTCTCCTGCCTCGCCCGCTGCTACCCTCAGCAGTGTCTATGCAGTGTATATCCACTCTGTCAATATGCCTGTTCTTTCCCCCACTCTGTCTCTGGTGAATCCTCTCGTCTCTCCCACCCCAACCCATAAGCCTGTGCCCCAGATCTTGTATGCATAGATAAATAAATCTTAAAAAAAAAATCCTGGACAAGCATTTAACTGCATAGTTACTTGGCTCCAAAGCCCTCAGAAATTATAAAAAGCCATTGACTAACAAAATTCTCTTAGCTCCCACCTCTAGAGACATTAACTCAATCTACGTTTATAACGAAAGACCTTAACCTGAATAAGTGAATGAATGGATGATAAAGAATAGATGACAGATAGATTAAATAGGAAATCGTGGGTCCATGCCACAATGCATATTTATTCTAATTATCAGCATTAATTATTCACCTGGAAGTATACTAAATACTTAAAACATTAATTATAGCATTTATTTCCTACAAAAATTGTTTAGATGCTATTCTCAATTCAGACAATAAAATGAAATTCAGGTAACTTTTCTAAGGACACACAAGCAAAAAGTAGGGATGTCACTATTTGCTCTCATTTCTACTAACATAAAAGCTTACAGCTTTTGTTACATTTATTTTTATCAACTCAAATAAGTAATTACATGTGCAAGGAACTAGCCTAAAAACTGTGTAAATATTAAGTAACTTAATCACTTGATGTTTCTGTGCATTATTCCAAGTTTTGGTATTTTTATTACATATTCTTTATGATATATATGGAGTATGAAATCCATATTAGTTCATTTAAATTTTTCATAGATTTCATTTTTTGCCTTAAATCATATAATAAATGTAATTTTAAAAAAGCATACAATACCTTACTATGGGTTTTTAAAAATTTACTTGTCTTTAGAATACTTCAGCTTTGAAAAATTTTAATATGATGTGAATGATCTAAATTGTCTTCACTGGTCTAGAAACACATATTTGTAGTTACAGTAATTATATAATAACTATATGCGGTAACTATAGCATTTTTCACATGCTATAAAATCTGTAGCACAAAACTGGAAACCCCATAAAATTCTCACACAAGTGATTTTTGTTGATTACCTACTGAGATAACTGTAATGGAAAAATTATCCACATACTGTGCTATAAATGATAAAAAGATTTAATTGTAACAGTTAAAATGTGCCCATTTTCTACTCAAAGCAACAGAAGTGTATGATAGCAGACAAAATGGTGCCCATGTTACAAGAGAATATGAAGAAAACTAGCATATGTAAAATCATTATAATTTAGTTCTTATGTGTTATATTACTTTCACAATTCCTTAATTGTTAACATTGGCATTAATCTATATACATATTAGAAAAAACTTTGTCAGATTGAAACCAAGATGGCATTTAGAGAAGGATCCCTGCTTCAATCCCTGAAGATTATTCAGAAAGTCAGTCATCCCAGAGGGTTCTCTGACTTAAAGTGAAACTGGCATACCTCTTGGACATCAGAAACTAGCACTGATTATACCAGAAGGGACACTGAAGTATTTCAAATTCATTCAACAAAAGATGGGTAGAATCTGCTTACCAAACCTCTTAGATCTGTGTTCCATTTGGCCAGAGGCCCTGGGGCAAGGTGAGCTGAATGGTGTAGAAGTAAACCCTAGACTGAAGGAAAATATGTGAGAGGATCTAAATAATGGAGGAAAGACTTTGGTATAATATCTGAAGCTATAAAATACATTGAGAAAACATAGGAAAAACATTCCACATCATTGACTTCAGTGATGGCTTTGTGGATTCATCCCTAACAAAAGAAGCAAAGGGTGACATAAATAAAATCTTTGAAAATACTAAAAAGTATAGTATATACTTCTGTATAGTGCTAGAAAGTACAACTAAAATGAAAGATATCCCAGTGAATGGAACAAAAATATTTTCACATTATACATCTGGCAAAGAGCCAATATATTAGCTCTAGGGATTCATCATATAGCTCAACAAAAAGACTATAATTGTACCAATCAAAAATGAGCAAAATAGCTAAATAGATACCTTTATAATGACATATCAACTTCTGAAAGAATTAACATTGTTGGATTGGGAGTAATTTTTTGAAAAATGATTATTCTAATCAAAGAAACAGTATGTGACTAAAATGTAATTGTAATAAAAATTAAGAAAATAATAAGAAAGTAAAAATGTTTGCATACTATTGAAGAAGACATAAAATAATATTCCTCAAATTAATTTGTATAAATTCTTGCTCTGACAATTATAGATCAAGTTATCATCCCCACTGGTGAGAAATTTGAACAAATTAAGCAGTATGCCATTATTTTTTGCTATGTTTATAATATCCTTGCATTAAAATTCTGAAATAAGCATGCATTTAAGATTTTCTTTATGAATCTAGATATTGCTTTAAAGGAGTATACAGAACATAATAAAAGATACAATTACATATAATATTAAAATATTTTGTGATGATCAGTTAAAATCTTGAACTGCCTAATTATGTATCAACCTAAACATTTAACTCATAATGTAAATATTGCTTTAAAAATTGCTATTGACAATTTCTATTGCTACTGACTGCTTCAATAGAGCAAAATCTTTCTAAATTGAATAAATCAAAACAATTTATCAAATTTGGCACTTCTATCAATAGAACATAAATTATATTAAAATTGATTAAAATAATATAGTGATTTTTCTTAAGAGTAAAAATTATGTACATATATACACAGATATTTTATAATTTCATGTGCCTTTATTTCATTACTCATGTAAATATTATCAAACTGGCCCACAAGTAAGCATTCATGCAAATCAAATCTTTAATATTCATATATGCACCCAAAGAGTCATAATAAAGTGTTATCATTAGGAAAGTAAAACATTTTAACAGGTGATTTACAGCTATTAAATACTTGGACTTAATGAACACAGGCCACCATTTTCACTCTTTCTTTGGGCCCCATAATTGATAGGAACAATCTTGAATCAGAAATGAGTTATGACATCAGAGAGTTAATGGAGTGGGCACATCAACTGGACCCTCTAAGTCACTGGTTAAAATTTGGGTTTTATTGAGAATGAGATATGAAGCCAGTAGAGAGTTTTGAAAAGAGGAGCAACATAATCTCACTTCATTTTTCAAGGAACCTTCTCATTGTTGCAATAGAAGTCTATTGATTGAGATTTTGCTTTACTGTTTTGATAGTATCTTCCCCAGTTTGGTCAAAGTTGCTTGATTTTATTTTTTTATTTTATTGGCTTTACAAAAACTAAATTATATGGCAAATAAATTACTTATCTCCTCATTTTAGAGGAAAATGTGAATTAAAAATTTTTAATTAAAAAATAATGCCATTCACTAACATATATAGATATATATATTAGAATTTGGTGTCAAGTAAATATATATAAATATGTTTTTCTAACCTGATTGTCCTTTCCATGTTGTTACATGCTAGAAATCTAGACTTCAGCAGACCATACAGCTATTACACATCTGTTCAAGTGTGAGATACAAAAGCCAAACTTCTTTTGTCTTTCTGTTCCATAATTTAACATATAACTTTTTTTATGGTTATAAAATGACTTTTTGGTTAATGTAAATGGAGATAGAGCAACAATTGTGCCTATTGTTCACCTATGCTTCCCATGCCAGGAGACCTGCATTTTCCTGGCTGCCACAATCACAGAGATGGACCATAATTTTAGGGGACAAGGAGAGATGTTTGCATGTGCAGCACAAAAAAAAAAAGAAAAAAAAATATCCATAACCAGCTAGTATTTTTTAAGGTAAAAATAATTTGTCCTGTGTAGTGGATATGTGTGTGGGTGAGAGAAAGAAAGAGACAGAAAATGAAAGCGAAGGACAGAGAGAGATGGATATATATAAAGGAAGAGTCCAGTGCTTCTCAGTCCAATTTATATTGTTAGGGTTAGTTCGTCTACTTTTCTAAGGAAATACTGAAATTTTCCAGATGGAATTATTATTGTTTGATAACATTCTGGATTGGTTGGTTTATTTTCAGTTGCAAATGCAGGCTGTAATGGCTATATTTTTCTTTTAAAGATTTATTTATTTATGCATACAAGAGCTGGGGTGTAGCCAGATTTGTGTGGGTGGGGAGGATTCATCACAGAGTGGGGAGCAGAACAGGCAGATCTACTGTAATACACTGCTAAGGGGAGCAGCAGGCAAAACAGGAGAGGTCTGCTATAGATGGCTACATTTTTTTCTGGTAAAATGTCCCACCTGAAATAGAGCATGTAAAGATCAAATAAATAAATAAATGAATGAATGAATGAATGAATGAATGAATGGGTCGGCATTTCTCCTTGGAAAGCATAAATTACACAGGTGGTGTACTTAGCTAGTGGGGGCATAACACAGAAGGTGGTTCCCAGCACTGTGCTCTACAATTGTGATTCATATGGCTATTGTGTAGTAGTCTATTCTGATAAAGGAATCAGTAATGATATTTAAATTGCTTTGCACATTTTTCCTGACCCTTCTTATTAATAATGAGTATGGGACTAAAGTATTGCTGTTATCAAATGTTATTAAAGTAGGGTAAGACAAAATATTTACTTTCTATCATACAAATAAAAATAATAGGCATGAGTGTAACTATAAAATCTGGTCCCAAATTAAAATATTTTAAATATTTTCTTACTTCACATTCATTAGTATTTCCTATTTCATATTAGCATCTTTGTATGCAAATATAAGAATACTTGCATATATTTTCATTTTATAACTAAATATTACTTTATTATTTTAAGTATACTACAAAGAGGAATAAGTTGAAATACTAGCATTTATTGTATTTACATATATTTTGTTTTCAATGAATTGTCTAGATTTTTAACAGTTTATTGAATAATTCCCCCACTGAAGCTTTTGGCTATATCTGTGCTGAATTATCTAATGTTTGTCTTATAATTGCTGCTACTTTTATTTTACTAAGGATTTTTTCATTTAATTAACCAAAGGATTCATTACAGAGATGTTTGAAATCAACTGTGACAGAAAGATTGTCAATTAGTTTTACTGGTTACTATACATGAATAGTTGAGTTTATTTTACAAACAACTGTTAAAATAACTTCTCCAATTAGGAAAGGTTATCAGAGAATAACTTAAAGTAAACATTTTATAAACAAAGGAAAAAAAATATTTATTACCCAAGTGAATCAGAAACAGCAGATTTAGAGATTATGGTAAAATGTTTTAACGCAGTATATAAATTCAGAACACTCAAAGAAATAGCAAGTACTATTTAAAATTTGCTTGTTATACTGGGCTCCTATTTAGTCAGTAAATAGATGCCAATGATTATTTCCTTAGAGTGCTTCTGTGCAACAAACTTGTTCTGCCCTTTTAAAATCTTTGTAGGTCTTTTTTGCTTGACTTTTTTTTTTTAATAGTACGTTATGATTTGGGGCTATTTCAATGCCTATTGAAATAGTAGAAATAAAATCTATTTTCTGAGATGAGCTCTCTATATGAAGTCAGTTTTACAAAAATACAAAACAAAAACAAAAAGTATAAAATTTAGGGGTAGCCATTCCTTTTGTCTTTTATCACCCAAAGGTACCTCCTTTCTCTACTGCAGCAATAAGTAATTCACATATTTGTTACTACACTACACGTTGTTCAAAATTACCATGTTTGTTAGCGAGGAATAACGTATTTACTTTTCTAAATCTTATGCACATTTTTTTTTATGTTTTTAGGCTTTCTGTGACTTATTTTCTTCATCTGAAAGATAATGCTTGGTTTGGATTCATTCAAAATTAAGTAACTTAATACTTGAAAAGTGCTTTAAAAATTGCTTGACACTAATAAACTTTATACATGGTACCCAAAAGTTTTATGCATTGTAGTTTCAGAGTAGCACATATTTATTTTCTTTTTTTTTTCTAGATTTCTGCCCATCCTTTCAAGAAATTATACATGATCAGACAAAGATACTTATCTAATCCGTGCAAACAGGAAAGCATTTTACTTTTTCATATTGGGTGTGGGTCCATGTGTGCATATAGCTATTACTAGCACTGTAGAATCTACTCTTTGATCCATACAGCAAACTGCCTTTAAAAAATTGGACAACATATTGCACTATATATATTCTGTTTCTCCGGGGTGTAGTGTGGTCATTCTCAAATGTGTCTACATTTGTGATGTCTATATTTATAGTGATTATGTTAGAGCAGCAATATATATATATAAATTAATTTCTATCACTACCACTGAAGAAATATTTACTTAACATCATTTGTTATTAGATCTTATAACAGAAACTTTACCCTGCCACTTAATTAAGAAATATATATAATATATATAATGTATGTGATATATTATGTATTAAATTTATAATGATAATTGTATGGGAGCATATTATTCCAGTTTCCAGAGAATAAAATTTCTATTTAATAAGAAGAGATGATACCACATTTTGTTACTCAGTGTCAGTAAAATACTGCAGAGTATGCGATTTCTCCATGAAGAGGAAACATTTATTTTCCATCGTGCCTTCAATTGGGAATATGATTTTCTCTCATTCTGTTTACACTCTGTTCAGTAAATGAGTCAAAACATTTAGATCTGTCCAATTAAGCAACCCATTTATTTTTAGATACAGTGGTTGAACCAATCATAATTCTCCTTAATATTTGTCTTTTATCAGTAATTACATTTTTGTGAACTTGCCAGTTACATGACTATAACAATTTATTCTTCAACTTTAGTGAGACTGAGTTGGATTTCTAAAATTCACAACCAAAGGAGTCTCAATTAAAGTTAATAAAAATCTGTTCTTATGGCATAATAATTTTATAGACTACATTAGTATTAACCTATCTTTTTAGTATCATTTTTTCATCACAAGCTAAATAAATATTACTTAGTTTATAGTGTGGATAAATGTCTTAAATATATAATACGTGGGTTTATTACTATTGACAGATTACTGAATGTTATATTTCTTAATTAAGTGACAGGGTAAAGTTTCTGTTATAAGATCTAATAACAAATGATGTTAAGTAAATATTTCTTCAGTGGTAGTGATAGAAATGAATTTTAAGAGTGCTAATCATTTTAAACACATATATATATATACACACACATATATATATATCTCAAAGGACTCAACAAGTCAAAATATCATTGAAAAAAACATCATAAGCTTGTCTTTATTTGATCCTTAGTTTGGTTTTTCTATATTCCACATTTCAGTGATACCATCTGGTATTTATTTTTTCCTTCTGACTTATCTGACTTAGCATTATTCCTTTCCAGCTCTACCCATGTTGCCACAAATAACTTGCATTTATCTTTTTTGACTGTTGAGTAAAGTTGGACAATAGTTGGACATATGTACATACATAAATGCCTATATTCACATATAAATATATTCTATATATTCATATTTTATATTTAAATATATAAATATATTTTATATTTATATTTATGCATAAAATTTATATATTTATATGTCAATATATTTATGCATATCTACATACATGCATATTTATATATTTATCAAACAACCTCTTGATCATTAGGACTATGGGTGATTGGTGGTGGGTGCACTTTGATGCCTATACATGAGGGGTAATCCTATAGTTCCAAAATAACAACAATAATGTAAAACAATGTTACTTCAATGAAAAAAACAAATCAACCCTTAAAAGCTGACCATAGACTGAGTCATCCAAAGTTGTAATTGGAAGGAGAGCAACTAGGACAAAGTAGAGAGAGAACAGATTGGGCTCTGGTAGGTGCAATATGATGACTGCACCTTGAAGAAGTGAAGAAATCCCAAATTTCCAACATACTAAAAGTGATGTAAATCAATGACATTTCCATAAAATTAACTAAACATACAAATACACACACATTAAAAAAAATAAAACCCCATCATAATACATACTAAGAAACATCAGTAATAGGATCAGAAAAACTGTCCTCTAAATATTCAGGGGACATTCGAGAGATACATAGTGCAATATTCATTCAACAGCTTCATATTCAAGTGGCATTTCTAGAGAGTTTGATATGATGATAAATCAATCCCCACAACAAAAAGAGGTATGGTAGCTGTTATCAGCCAAATTCTACAAATGAGAAATTGTAAGTTTTTTTTAAAATATAATTGTTTTAATTTACATATATTTGACATCAATTGTGACCCCCCCATGTATTCCCCATCACCATAACACCAGTGCACCATCACCTCAGACCCCCCATGCTCCCGTCTGCCCTCTACCCTTTCCCTCTTCCCTCCCCACCAAGTGTCCCCAGTTTGTCCTTGTCTTTTCATTTTTGGTTTTTGTTTCTTTCTTGTTGTTATTAT
>JAGFMF010011655.1:3488882-3512372 GCA_019455555.1 Galemys pyrenaicus | reverse complement strand
ATATGTGCCATTCTCACTGGTGTGAGGTGGTATCTCATAGTGGTTTTGATTTGCATTTCTCTGATGAGAAGAGAAGTTGAGCATTTTTTCATATGCCTGCTGGCCATTTGCAGAGAAATTGTAAGGTTTTAAAAAGCATCAAATGAAAGGTCTTTATCCCAAGTTTATATTAATTTCACTACAACATGTCATTTTCATATTAGTTGAAGAAATCCTCAAATCTTAATAGTCCTATTACAGTTTCCGTTCAGTATAACAAAATGTAACCCTTAATTATTTTCTGTTTGAATCTCTAAGCTATTTATTATGTCCAGAAATTTAGAAATTCTTTGTATTTATTTCAAATATTTTGTAGCAAAATTGTTTTTTATGTATATGTCTGTACATAAATACACATTTATATGTAGACATATTTTTAAAAATTTTCCCTGTTGTATATTTTATCCAATAAATATATTTTTGCGTCTTTAAATCACTGAGGTAATGGGGAAGTATTTTTAGCTCAAGGCACCATTCAAATACTTTACTAAACTGACACAATAAAGCCAAGAGATTATTGCCTATCAGGTCAATAATTTCTGAACTAAGAAGGATTAATAGGATTTATGATTCTTTGCAGCTACATGTAGCACAAGCAATACTAATTATATTTTCATTAACCTTTGAAGCTAGATCATGTACTAATAATTTAGTCCTGTTATGCATTAATCCACAGTTCTATTGTTAAATAAAGTGTAAACAAAAATAAGATCAAGGTACAAAAATGCATATCAGAAAAGAAACAAAACTGTTTCCATGATTTAAAAACTCAATATGTCAAAAATGACATTTTAAAAATTTATCAAAATCCCTTCAGTTACAAAATAAATATCATTTCTAATCAATTACTTCTCTCTTTTAAATGATCAGGGTTTAAGAATTACATACCCACTAGTTAACCCTTTACTGTGAAACATTTATACCTGAAATCCATATTGTTTTGTTTTGCTGAACACTTTTCTATAAAGGAAATTGGCGCAAATATATATATATGAGGGAGCTGTCAACTTAGTAGTCTCCTCTCTGCTCTCATACTTCCTGAACTCTATACTGTGGTAGAACCTACTAGCTTGTCCTTTATTCCTTAGTAATAGGTATACTTAGGTAAACTGACAATCACAAAAATATCACAGATTGTAGGTTCCCCTGCAGCTAGATGTGGGGAGATAGCTTTGTGCTGTGATGGGACATGGACAGAAGCTTATCTCAAGTTCTAAATTGTACCCATAGTTGGAAAGCAACAGATTTACTTCCTAGAAGGTAGATGTGATGGCAAGGGCTGTGCATACCTCTTAGAACATGATACAGAAGCTGCATAACAAAGACAGAAAAATAAATTGATACCTACAGAATGATTGTTATGTCAACTCTGGACTAACTATATTAGGCTATTTAGCAATAAGAAAAAAAAAACTATCTTAATTAAACCAATGTTTTGTTTTTTCATTATTTTGAACAGTTAAAATGGCATCTCAGGGCCTCCCTGGTGGCACAAAGCCTAAGTCTCAGTGCTATCACCACTAACTATCGTCTGAGTTCTAAGTCCAGCCAAGGAGTCAACACATACATGGCGCAGCAGACCTCTCCTGTCCTGCCTGCTGCTCCCTTCAGCAGTGTATTTCAGTAGATCTACCTGTTCTACGCACCACTTTGTGTCTGTTGAATCCTCTCACCTCCCAACACCCCTAACCTCTGGCCTACCTCACAGTTCTTACTCATATAAATAAATAATCTAAATCTTTAAAAAATGGCATCTTAACTAATATAGATATTTAATCATTCATTTTACTATAGCTTTAAGTCTCTTGCTTCTTCTTATCGCCCATCTGCCCATAATACTCTAATCTCATATTAAAGTAAAGTATCCTCCTTCCTGTCTGAGGAACAAAGTAAGAAAACAGGAAATTTAGGGATATTTTTATGTTTATGATTACCATCTTCTTATAGGCATTTAATATTTTCCTGAGATATTAATATTCTCTTGTAAACTTCTTCTCTTTCTGACTACATCACATATTTCATTATCTACCTTCTGACTTCTCCTGAACCAAGTGCTCATCTCCACCAACCCCTACCCACCCATAAACACTCTTACCTACTTTCATATTCTGGTGAGAAAAAAAAATATGTAGCTATAGGATTCAAAAATTTGGGGAATTATAATCCTCTCTGCAGTTACTTGGAATGAAGATCAACTCCTTTGAAATGTCAGTATCTCCGTATATTTAGCAATTTCATCCAGTTATATTTTACACATATTTGTATGTTAGCAACCCCCAAATTAAAATCTTCATATAATGCCCCTTCCTCATTATCTGTTCTACATTCTACATTTTATTTATTTTCAAGTGACTATCCCAGCCATTCATTGCTTAAACTAATTAATTACCTGTAGCTTCATGTTTTCCTATTCTTTATTTAGTATTCCTATCTATTCATTAGTAAATTCTGTGATTTTCAACTTTAAATATATCTCAAGGTTTTTTTTTTGTTATTTTTCATATCTTCTGTCATAACCTACTCCTTTTTAAAAAATAAAGGTCAGATTATATCATTCATTAGCTTAAAACAGCTCAACAAGTTTTATTTCCCTGAATATAAAACTTATTTTGCTTAGAAGACACTGTATGATTTGTACCCTTGTGTATTTCTATCTTATCTCTATCCATTATTCCCATTGCTTTCCTTTTTTCAAGATTTATTTTAATTTATTTATTCACACAAGAACAGGGGTATACAATGGAGTTGAATAGAAAACCCAAAAATAAGCCCACAGATTAATGGACAAATAGTATTTAACAAAGACGCAAAGGAGATGCAATAGAATACAAAGACAGTCTGCTCAATAAATAGTGCTGGGAAAACTGGACTGCTACATGCAAAATAATGAAGCTAGACTACTACCTTTCACAATATACAAAAACCAACTCAGAATTGATCAAAGACTTAGACATAAGACCTGAAACTACAAAATATATAGAAGAAAATATAGGTAAAACACTACATGATATAAATTTCAGTAACACTTTTAAGACACATCACCTAAAGTAAATAGTGAAGGAAAAGATAAACAATTGGGATTACATCATATTAAAGAGCTTCTGTACAGCAAAAGTGAGATTACCCAAAATAGAGACACCCCACTGGGGAAAAAAATTTGCACTTCATACAACTGATAAGGAATCAATCACAAAGATGGACAAATAACTCACATGACTCAAGAAGAACAAAGTAAACAATATAGTAAAAAAAAATGAGCAGGGGAACTTAAAAGACACTTCTCTAAATAGGAAATGCAAATGGCCAACAGGCATATGAAGAAATGTTCAACATCCCTCATAATCAGGGAAATGCAAATTATAACCATAATGAGATACCACCTTATACCATTAAGAATGGCACATATCAAAAAACGAGCAACTATAAATGTTGACAAGGATGTGGTGAAAACAAACCCTCCTGCATTGCTGGTAAGAATGCAAACTGGCCCAACCACTATGGAAAGCTATACAGAGGTTCCTAAGTTTATTAAAAATGGAATTACCATATGACCCAGCGATCCCACTCCTAAGGATTTACCCAAAGGACACAAAAACATTATTTAAAAGAATACACGCACCCCTATGTTTATCAGAGTATTATTTATAATAGGTAAGACTTGGTATCAACCCAAATGCCCAAAAATAAATGGCTGTATCAAGAAAATGTGCTATATATACGTAATGGAATATTATTCAGCAATCTAAAAAGATAAACTAGAGATATTTACAGAAACACAGATGGTGCTTTGAAAGAATTGTGCTCAGTGAAATAAGTTAGAATGAAAAAGAAAATTATCAGGTGGTCTCACTTATAAGAGGAATACAGGGGAACAAGAAAAGAGAAATAATAACAACATCATAGTAAAATCAAAAACAATGAGAAAACCACAAGTAAACAAAACAAAAATAAATAGACAACTACAAACAGAGACATTATGGAGGGAAGAGGTAGGGATTGGGATCAGTGCAGGGGTGGGAAGAGCACAAGGGACTATGGTGATGGTGCACAGGTGAATTGGTGGTGGAAATTTTAAGGGGACTACCCCAAGAAAAGAAAGCAAACATTGTAAGAAAAATAAATAAATAAATATCCAAAGGGGAAAAAAAACAGGGATATAGAAGGGTATAGATCAGCATTATGGGGGGTGAGAGGAGACAGAGTGGGGAGAAGAAGAGGTGGATCTACTATAATATACTGTTGAAGGGAGCAGTGGGCAAGACAGGAGAGGTGTGCTGTGCCATATGTGGATTAGCTCCATAGCCAGGGTCAAACCAAGACTACAGCAGTGACAGCACTGAGATTTAACCTCTAGGCCATGAGGGAGATCCTATTCCCTTTGCTTTTTATGGTCAAACATAGACACTTCCATTCATTGACTTGACAGTCAAACACTTCCCCATCTTAAATTCTGCACATAAGCAGTCTTAATTCCAAGTTGCTTCTTTCAATGTCTTTACCTATTCAACCATTTTTAGATTTTAGTTTAAATGTCAACTTCTCAGCGTGTACCATCTTTGTTTCTAAACTACATTAGCTCCTCCTATTTTATGTTCTTAGCACACTTCTTTGTCCCAGTAATATGACATTTATTTATCTATTAGTGAGCTGTTGGTAAAATATCCACCATTCCCTTACTAATTTTATAGGCATCACGCCTGTTAATATCTTGATGTTTTATCTTCAACACCCTAAGTAGCATTTAGCACATAACAACAATTTTCTCAGTATCAAGACTGAAATTATGGACAATGGTAAACTTCCAGGTGTGCAACCATGTGTAAACTATTTTTATATGCCAACTGGCTTTCACAGGTAAAAATCAGCCTTTTCACTGAATATGTAGTCTAAACTTTCTGGTTTATTATCATCATAATTCAAATACAATTTTACTTTCTGACTTGGGCACATAAATTTTACCTAGTTAGACTATTCTAAAGTAACACTTTATTATTCCATACCTTCATACAATTCCTGAAATCTATGTGTAAAGGGACTCTTTACAGTATTTTAAACAAAATGAACTACTTGCTAACTAATGAATTTGCATTAAGTGTTTAGCACTGGGAGCAAGATGAGAATATAGTAGCATAACATCTACCATCCAGTGAAAGAACAGGTCATAAATCTAAAGCCCTATAACTAGTCAAGATAATATTTTTTGTCATTGTGTAAGACAGCTATGGGATATATACAAGAACTCATAGCATATTTTATTTGTGCATTTTAACTAAGGATAATCTGGAAATAAGATGCTGACCTGACACAAATAATTTCTTCATGAAATAACAAATGGAGGCAAATAAAAGTTGCAAATATGAAACTTTATCTCAAGTATAATATACACATGTATATAAAATTTGAATTATATATGACTGTGGGTTATACAATATTATCATTAAATAAGGAGTCTTCAAGTAGAAGTAACACACTGGGGAAACAAATTATACTATGACTACTAATATTCTAAACAAAGTAGAGCTTTTCAGATCTTAGCCACAATTGTACAACTGAATTTCTATTGTTACTTTTAAAAATTATAGCTGTCCTACTAGGTAAACTAAAACAAAAGCTATAAGGGCAGAGCCAGGTATGCATAATTTGTAAATTAAGGCCCTATACTACTGATAGGTTTTTCTAACAGACATTTTCTTCTCTGTAATTGAGTATAGAACTGTATATAGAAACTACAACAAAGGATGGCTTTTTTTGTCTTTATTGATGCTAACTGTCCCTGGTGATGTTTTTTAACTCTTCTCTAACTATGTGCTGTATTTGTTGGTTCTTGTCTCTTTCATTCACTTATTTAAAGATTCATGTTTATTTATTATATGCATACATGAACTAGGGTGTAAACCAGAGTTGTGGGAGTTGAGAGGATTCACCAATACAGAGTTAGGAGCAGAACAGGAAGATCTACTAAAATACACTACTTTGGGGGGGACAGCAGGCGAAACAGGAGAGGTCTGCTGTGCCATGTGGGTTAGCTCCCTAGCTGGAGATGTAACTCATGCTGCAGTGGTTGCTGTGTGTTGAGACTTAACCCTTTTGGATCACCAGGGAGGACTCAAATATAGATTATGCAATTTTTTCAATTTTCAAAAAATTTTTTCAGAGTAAACCACTGATAGCAAAGAGACCAGTCAGTGATCATTACATCCCATTTTAGGAAACTTAAGGAATATATCATGCTTTCACACTGCTTGTGGTGGCATTTATATTTCAATATGTTAATTGTTAAAGGATTTCTTTGAGAGGTACATGTTGTCTTATAAAAGTTTTTATTTATAGAGGAGATTTTTAATTTTGAGTGGGATCAGACAATTAGGTTTATATCTAAAAAATAGCAAATATCAATTCATTAGAATTTATTTTACATATCCCAATAAAGCATTCAAAATAAAGGTACTGGTTTAAAAATACCTTTTCTTGTCCCTGTATAAAAACACGAGGGAAAGGAACCTGAATTTTTTTTTTTTTCCTCGTGATGCTAAAACTCTAAAGCTTCAGGAAATTTCTTTTATTACTTAGTACTGTATATTCTAATCAAGCATAAAGAAGGAAAGTGACTACTATCAAAGGACCCATAAAAAGAGTTTATGATGTTTCAGAATCAGACAACATAAAAAAGGACATATTCAAATTAGAAAGACTATTATAAAGTGTGATTCTATAAGGAATCTCCATAACAGTCTTAATAATGTGATTAAAGAGACAAAGTAATAGCAATATACACAAGTACTAATTAGAACATTGAAACTATTACGCCTCATGTGGGAGACAAGTCATAAAATTCAAAGAATATTTGTAAGAAACACTATCAAACTGGCTTTTAAGTTTTTCAGTGCCTCAGGCTGATTTTGTGAACTTGTAGTGTGAGTGAAAATGTTTAAGAGAATTCAATAGGCCTAATAATGCATGGTTGTTTCAGAATCTTAAAATACAAAAATAATTTAGAGAGGAATACTTTTTCTCAACTAGGATCAATTGTAGAGTTTATGCAAAGTCAAAAATTTAAACCATCCTACACAATAGCCCATAAAATAAAACTCCACAAAAAAGAAGCTTTACGGACTATTACTGTTGCTATGAGCTCTAAGTGTAATAATACAGTTTTATAATTAGACAAAAGTTATCAGTTCAACCTTTACTATAATTGCAATTATTTATTTTAGTTAATGTATTAAAAGTATGTAATGCATGTGTAAAAATAAAAGTAAGTTGCAGTTGAAAATATTATTTGAGAAATTCAGAGCAAAGAAACAACAAAAATAGAAAGGATATACTGGTTCATACTTTTCCTCACATGGGGTCAATACTTAAGCTATTTACTTTCTGAAAGTTAGGGTAAAGAAAAATTTGGTCAATAAAATCAGTTTCACTTATGTTGAATGTTAGGCAAATTTTGTCACTGATAATAAATATTCCTTAATCAGGTAAGATTAAAAAAAAACTCAAGAAAAGGTAACCTCTATCAGCTTTAATTCTTTGTTAAGCTAACATATGTATTAGCGAGATTTTTTTAACCCCTACTATATATTTATAATATTTACAATTAAATTTACAACTTCAAATTTGTGACCTATTAACCATGCCCAAAACAGACTTTCTTCAAAATATATTTGGAAAGTCTGAATTAAATCATTCACACAGAAGGAGAAATAAATCATTCTCATAAAAGGAGAAAAAAAATCCAAAAGAAGGACATAATACCTGCAATAAGAAGAAGACACTTTTCTTGTATGTTTATGTAAAGCTGATACAATAAATATTCAGCTATAGTCTCAAGGGCATTCTTAACTAGGGCAGAGTTTCTCAGTTCACTTAATAAACACTTTCAAAATCCATCACTAGGTAAAAACTGAGTACAATTCATTAAAAGCAACAGAAAGAGAAGCAATGTAATGAAGGTTAGGTTGTAGGGCCTCTGCTGGCCATGAATAAGGGAGAAAATTTATACAATACACATAGAAAATGGACTGGATGTCCATCAGCTGACCTCTGTACATTGCTTTTCCACAGAGATAATATAAAAATAATCTCTGCCCTTATAAATGAATTTATATTGCTGGATAATAATGTAAGTTTTATCTATAATATATTATGCTTATTTATTTTATTGTGGTAACATTGGTTTATAACACTGTATGTTATTTAGGGACATAGGATTATACCTCCTCAATATCTGTCGTTAGTCCACACCCGTCACTCCAAAGCACCCAAAACCCCCCACAGATACCCATATATATGTATATGTGTGTATGTGTGTATGTATGTATCTGTTTTTACATAATTGTTCATTTTTGTACAATGTTTGATTTCTCCTCTCAGGTGTTCCCATAAAATTACCACCACCAAGATACCCATCATATGCTCTTCTCTACTGCTTCGATCCCTTTGTATATATAGTATTTTTTAATTCAAGTAAAATTTATTGGGATAACATTGGTTTATCACAATGTATGTGAGTTTGTGATATAGGGTCATGCCCCTTCAGATGTATTTTACCATACCACACCCATTACCAAGGCACCCGCAGTTCCCTACCAATATCCATAGGGCATCCTTAAAAATTTGATCTCCATCCTCTCCCTCCTCCCTATTAGCCTCAATTCTACAGTCAAATTCTAGGGCTTGTTTTTGGGTTGATATTGTCTGTCCCTTTTTGTTTCTTCATATTCTACATATAGGTGAAACCATCTGGTTTTGTATTTTTTCCTTCTGACTGATTTCACTAGAATTATCCTCTTTAGTTTCAATTTGTCACAAATATAAGAGTTCATCTTTATGTTTTTATTTTTTTTTTAATAACTGAGGAGTATGTTTTAATGCCAGTTGATCTGGTGGTAAAACTAACACTTCATATAAATTGTGAAGTTTGATAATAGTATTTTTCTGAAAAGAACACAAACTGGCATGCAGCCTTCATGACTTACTTTAATTCTATTTTCTATAGACTCAGAATATTAGGAATACCAACCACTTTGGGTCTTTGTGATGATTAAATGGTGCTGACATGTGTGCCTAAAGGTAGTAAATGCTATGGAAGTTTTTGTGATGATGAAGATAATGATAATGTTGGGAGGTAGTGATGGAAGTAGATATATTAATAAACTAACTTGGAAGCTAAACAAGATTTCAATCAAAAAACAATATTCTAAATAAATATTTATTTTTATACAAAAAAGAGAAATGATTATTTACAGTCAAGCAGCAAATGGTCTCGCATAGCCTTCGGGTCACTTGCTTATTTCCAAACATGAAAATCTCAACGGCAGCCTCACCTGAGGTTTGCTAGATGCCCTGTGATTCTCCCAGAAATATATTGTACTAGTGATAGTGTGACAATCTATTACAGGGACATATCTTATGGAATTTTTTAACTTCTTGTGGTCAGCCATTGGTCTAATAGGAGATACCATTGGGCAATTTCTCATCCATCTCCCTAGGGGTATTAGAGCATGGGAGCCACTTCATTGTAGTCTAGTAAAGACTTTTCAGTGAAAGCAAACCACTGGCTCTTGACACCAACTATCTGGACCCTCTGGTTCAGTGTTTGCCCCTGCTGACACTAGGTGACTTATATCCTGCTGATCTTGCTTACATTGTCTAACTAATATAATAGCTTAAACCATTTGGTCAAATTGACTCCATATGGGTTGAAAATATGGAAGTTTGGCAGACCCACCTAACAGTTGCAATAGCCACAGATGTTTAGGGACTACTTGATCTTTTGAAAGCAAAAGATTCTATACCCTAATGTGGGATATCTGTCTGATGGGATGAAAATTTCATAGTATTTTAAACAAAAGGAAAATATGCCATTTATATAAATGACACAATATATATTTATCACAACTATCTGATGAACTAAAATTAGTATCATATTGTTGATGTAACAATGACAGAATAGTTGATAGAGTAACAATAGTAACAATAATAATATCTTCAAAATGCATTCTGCTAAACCCCTAATGTGCTTTATTTTATTTAATCACCAAAATAATCTCAGGAATTACTATTAAATGGCATCAAAAATTAACACAGGGTCAAAACACTAACAAGTTGCTGGTGCAGTCTATGAACCCCAACTATCTGACTTGACTATTTGAGACTACACAATGTATTTCATCATCTCTCAGAATACATAGAGCAATTTTATTAGAAATTAATTGAAGAGAACAGTTACTAAAATAATTTCATAATTATGAAATAATGAAATAAATTGAATACACTAAGACATTGCTAAGTTTGAGACTAATTGAAGTATTTAAACACAATTATTAAACTCTTGGACTTCATTAAAAATGGACACATACATACCATATGTCCTAACTTATCATTCACTCATCACATATTCTTATCTTCTATCAGAAGAAGCATATGCCATAGAAAACAGAAATGCTTCAAACTAGTATTTTCAAACAGTCTTTATTTAAATTATAACTTTGGTGCACTGCCAAATGACCATCTGTCTTATATATTAATTAGACCTGTGCCACTTAAATATACAACTTAAAAACATCTGAAACATAGATTTATAATCTGAAATTTCAAGATCACATTACATATCTAAATTGAGGAAATATTTGATCATAAAGTTATTTTAAATCTTTGCTATAGAAAATGCTCAGGATAAAGAAATTGATATGTAAAATGAATATTTGTATTATTTCAAGTATGAATTTTAGTTCAAACAGAAGAGGCAGATGTGGAGGTAGATATTTCTGTGGAGAAGTTTGTATTACAAAGAGGTTCAATTATTTTCAATTCACTCTGATGAAGAGGAGTCTACATTAGAAACATATATTATAAAAAAAATAAAGACAGTATTACCCTCTAAATATAGAGTTATTTAGATTATCTATTTCTCTGTGAACTAGTTATGGTTATTTATGTTTTCATGACATTTAAATATGTCACATATATTACCTTAAAATCAAAATATCCCCATAATATTACTACAATAACTATCAATTTAGTATGCCCTGGTATTCGTACTTATTTTTTACTATAAATATGTAAAAATCTAGAAATTTCTCTTAAAACTATCATTCTTCACTTCATGTGTTTTGAACTGCTGTTATTAGGTAACTCACATTTAGGACTCTTACATATCTTTATGAATTTACCCTTTCATCTTTATGAAATAGTCTACCTTATCCCATATTCCTTGATGAAAATATTTTGATATAGTAAAATAGTCATTCAAAAAATTTTTGAGTTATTATTTTCATGTTAGATTTCCATTCTTCTAATTTTAGTGTGTGTCTTTATATTTAGGATTTCTCATGAACAGTCTACAGTCTAGCCAATCGGATATATGTACCTTTCAAATTCAAATTTTAAGGGTAAAGTTCAAATTTTGAGTTAATGTTTCATCGTGTGCTTCAATCATTGTTGCCATTGTGGGTGCACCACTAAAGAACGAGAGTCCATCACCATAGACCCATGTGCTCTCTTCCTTCTTTGTGCTTGACCCTCCCCTTCTCCCTTTCCCTTCTCCCACTCTGGTTTCTCCATTCTACATTAGCTTTCAAGGGTAAGATTTTGAGTTTGGTTTTATATGATCTATGTTTTGCTCTTCTATATCACATACACGATACAGTATTTCCTTTTCTCCTTATTTTTGATTTCATTTAGCATAGTTACTTCGAACTCCATCCGTTCTTGAAACTCTTTAATAAGAAAAAGAGAACTTACTTAAATTCTTATTTTAAGATATTAAAATACAATCACTTAACATTTTCCATAGCTTTTTTAGAAATGGTGACATTAAAAAAAATAGGTATCACAAAGCAATTTCTGAATAACAACCTTTTGTGAAACATTAGTAGAGATGTTTTTGCTCAGCATTTTAAGGAAATGATATTGAATAAAACTTTGTGATCAAGAACCTGTTATATAATTAAAATAAAATGTACATATTTTGTGTATTTTAATGAGTTATTTAATATCTTACACTTATTTCACTCATCTTTGAAAATTTGGGGATTTGCTCTATAGCATTTAGGAAGTAACAGTTTTAAAGACATTTTGCTAAACATTCTTTTATAATTATTTCCCATTATCCTTTCAGAATATTGATAATATTTCTGTGAGAAATGTAAATAAAATATTCTTTGATTAGACATGTCAAATATTTTTTGAGGATTCTTCCATTCAACAAATAACAAGAATAGACAGGAAGAGAGACATAAATAGCCAGGTATGTTAGACATAAAGTGAAGAGCAGATAGGTCATAACATCCCTCTTCTTGGAAATTAAATTTAGAGGTACATATTGATTTAATAATTTTTAAGTAACTTTGATAAGAACTTAAATAAATACATTGAGAGCAGAGATCAAGATAGCTATGATTATTTCTGGATAATTAAAATGTTTCCCTACAGAGGGGATATCTGGAATAAAATTTATTGAGCAAGTAATAGTATACTATTATATATTATATCCTTTATTATATTTTGCCTTTATAAGTCTCATTAATCATATTTTGGATGGGCATTTAGATTTATTTTAGCTGTAGAGGTTTGTGTATCATATTAAAATGATAGTTTTATAAAAATAAACTCATTTCAATAAGCACCACATCATATTATAATATGCCTTCTTGAAGCTTCCTACGAAGTTATATTTGGCTTCAGAATAATTGGCACTATTCCTGTGGCATCCAAGAGAGGAAATGTTCTGTCACCTCTGTAGTATCAGTAAGGCAGTATGTAAGTTGCCAAGAGATAAATTTCTCTAATGAAAAATGTGTTAATCTCTTCATTAAAAATATAATTATGATAGGGCCTCCCTGGTGGTGCAATGGATTAAGCAATGCACTATGAAGCAAACCACAGCCATTGCAACATGAAATCAATCCCTGCCTCCGGCCAGGGAGGGCATCCACATGGTGCAGCAGACCTCTCCTGCTGCGTCTGCTGCTCCCCTCAGTCTGTTTCAGTCAGTCTGCCTGTTCTGCTCCCCACTCTGTCTCTGATAAATCCTCTCACCTCTATGCACCTTTGGCCTGTACCCCAGTTCTTGTATGCATAAATAAATAAATCTTTAAAAATATATATATATGTAATTATGGTATATCCTTTAACTTCTGACACACATGGAAAACTAAATCCTGCCATAAAATAAGTTCATTTTGTCATAAAGTAAAATTTGTATATATTTTTATATCCATCAATTTTATTACATGAACTTGTAAACAACCCAGTGAATTGTGTGCTATCCAACACCTCAGGTGATATAGATAAAGGAATAAAAAACAAACTTGAAATGTTAGGATCACAGGTACATATAATATACCCTTCTGTAGTCTCCCTGTAATTTTGAGTTAGCTGATTATATTTGTCAAAAATGTCTAATCTGAATGTTTAATCAAGATTTCAGGCTTAATTTCAACTGTGGACAACATAAGGGATAAAGGAATCAGTCATAAATACAAGTTAAATGATCCAAAAGTGGGATTAAATATTAAATATTTCAGTGCTTTAGTTGTCCAGAGATATATTCTATGACTCTGAGGTTTCATGAAAGTTTTCATTCTTACACTCATATAAGGTCACCTCAAAATTTAAATGATTACCCAGCTATTACTAATGAATAACTAGAAAAACTGAGTAATTTGTCTAAGCTTGCATTTAAAGATTTAAACAATTGTCTCAGATTACAAATGTTATGACGAGGCAAAACTTTATGCAATATACTTCTTAAATAGTAATGTTGCTTGGGAATAGAGAAATGGTGCATTTTATATCCCCTACTTGGCGATTTGTAAGTTTAATTAGTTAAGAGCTTATATAAGTTGTAAAATTATAATACATGTTCTGTTTTGCTTAACTTTATAATAAAATGTTTTTTAAAATTTATTTTTATGCATACAAGAACTGGGATACAGGCCAGAGGTGTGGGGGTGGTGAGAGGATTTACCACAGACTGAGTGGGTAGCAGAACAAGCAGATCTACTTGAAATACACTGTTGAGAGGAGCAACAAGGAGGCAGGAGAGGTCTGCTGCACCATGTGTGTCATCTCCTTAGCCAGGGATCAAACTCATGCTGCAGTGCCCTGGGATTGTGTCACAGTGCTGACACTTAATCCTTTTCGCCAGCAGGGAGTACCCTAAAATGTTTGTTCTAACTTTTATATAAATGTAGTTGACAATGAACCACAGTATTTTTGTTTTTGTTTTTGTTTTCCATTAACATTAATCAGATTACTCAAGTGGAGGTGACACGTATCTATTGAAAGAAGTATGGGAGAAATTGGCTTATATTTATACATAATGTATTAAAAATATTAAACCTCCAGATTTATATCACTAAATGATAATAATATCATAAAAATAACATATGTTTTAATTTCTTGATGAAATATAAAAAAAAAAAATTAAACAATCCTGCACAGCAAAGATCATTTGCTATATTTTTTACCCCCTTTAACACCTGTTAAACTGCTTGACTTTTGAAGAGAATTCAATAATTATTTTCTAATACAAATTTAAAATTCACAAAAACACATAGAGCCAAATTAGGACTTAATTGCTTCTGCTTATATTTCCATAATTATTTTAATGAATATATTTTAATTTCTGATTATCTCATGTCCATTACCAGTTCCAACTATGGAAGGTAATATTTTATAACATGAAATACTTTCTCTTGTATTTGGTGGTGCATTTCAATGTTAATCATCAGGTTCAAGGGCTCTGTAGGCCACCAGCTGTCTATATATGTCTCTAACTGTGTGGGCTTTCCATTGTGCAAGAAAATAAAGGAACTTGTCTTTCCTTTCCTCTTTTACACAATCTCCCCTCAAGTAGTAAACTCTGAATGAAGTGCCCTCCACTGTCCTTCTAAAACTATGTAGTATAAATCCAGCATATTCAATTCCAGAATCATCGTTTCCTCTTTCTTCACTCTGGCTTACTGAAGTTCTGTTCAGTTTTCACTGTATATGAGAGTAATTGTGACAGAAATGAGAAAAAATAGGGATGGGCAAATGGAAAATGTTGTTATTATATATTTATATATTTATGATAACTAATGACTGTGAGTTATGGGTATTTCTATAAAAAATAGTTCCTTAAATATGTCTAAGACAAAATTCTTGATCTGTTACAGATCAGGGCCTTTCACCTAGCTCTAAGTGGACACAGTGAGGTTTCTTGCCTATCTACTTAGAACTGGCCATCAGACTTGTCCTTATAAAAGGAAGAAAATTTGTGAAAAGCAGCAAATAAATATATTATATACTGATATTTTTAAATAAAGATTATTTTATTTTTTAAGAAATAAATCTTAAATCCTCTCATCATCATCAAAAATCTTTACTTTTGTTCTTCTACTTTCTGCACCAACATTTGATTTAATAAACATCCAGAGAATGTTTTGAATAAATAGAGAAACTGTAACTATACTTACTTAGCAATTCAAGGATCTGTCAAAAGTCTGATTCCTATGATGTGTCAGTGATTTATTTACATGTTTCAGTTGGTTACACTGAGGCTTTCACTCTAGCAACCTTGAGTGGGAAACTCATTTTGGGTTAGTACTGCTAAGATGACTCATATGTGAATTTATTAATTGGCAAAGAATAATCTGGAGGATCTATAAATATAAAATAATCAGTTAAAACAAAACTCAGAATGAAAAGTGAAAAGTGTTTTTATGTTTTTGATACAAAATTAGTTATTCTTATTTGGTATAGATATTCAGAAATTAATAAATGACTAGTTTCATTAAAATATAAATATCGGGGCCTCCTTGGTGGCATAAGAGATTAAGTTGCAGCACTATGAAGCATCCACAGCCACTGCAGCACCAGTTTGATCCCTGGCTTGGGAGCTGACCTACATGGCACAGCAGACCTCTTCTGTCTTCCCACTGCTCCCCACAGCAATGCATTTCAGTAGATCCATCTGTTCTGGTCCCCATTCTGTCTCTGGTGAATCCTCTCACCCCTGCCCCTCTACCACTGGCCTGTACCCCAGTTCTTATATGCATAAACAAAATCTTTAATAAAGAAATAAACAAACAAATAAATAGATAGATAAATAAATAAGTGTATGAAAAATCTTGCTTTTAGTACATTCCAGTGGTTCTTATTTTCTGTCAGCAAGGGAAGATTTCAATAAAGCAAGATACAAACTCTACTACTGCTCTGAGTGAAGTGAAATAATACTAATTCCACCCAGTCTTTTCTAGAGAGTATTTGTGAGAGGAGATGATCTTGTCTAGTTCTATGTATTATCTTTTACTGTGTCTTCTCTGTGTCTTTCCTACAGCCTGTTGCAGGATTTGGTGCACTGTTTGTATCTATCTATTTATCTATCAAATGTGAACAGCAAGTGTGTGTTTTTAGTATAAATAATCAAATTATGTTCTCTATCTGTAAATATCATCAAAGGCATTTCTCTTTTCCCTTCAGTAATATATAAGCCATTTTTTTCTTCCATACAGAGAAACATGTTACAAATACAATGTTAGAATCAATAATGAATTTGATGAGAAATGATAAAATGGTAACAATGATGAGTTTGTTTTCACCATCTGTTACAGACATGCCTGAGTTCATTTTTTGCTTTTCCAGTCAATTTATGATGTTATTTTACTTCTCAATTGTTAAAACATTAAAAATTAAGTGTAGAAACTATAATGGAAGAATTAACTCATTATTTTGATCACATAAACATAGTAATATGAAATTGTAGGAAAGCACATAACCCTTTCTATCAGCTTTAAGATTTATGAATAAACTTTCTCATTCAGTTTTAGGGTTTTCTAACAATAGGATAGTAAGTCAGTAGGATAATGAATACTAAGTGTCAACCATTTGTTATATATTTTGAAAGTAAGAAGTTAAATATGATAGAGCTTGTAAGATAATTACTAAGGCAGAGAGAGAACACAACAAATTCATGGAATGTGTATCCATTGCCTGATGGAATCACAGGAGTCTTTTGGGGGTACATCTTTCTATTTTCTTCTACTTTCTAGGGAAAATTAAGCACGAAGGCCCTCTGTTACTATTAAAACTGATTTAAGAATAGCCTTAACTATCAATTCTCAGTAAATTCAAATTTGATCATTTGGGTCCTTAGCACCTGAATTTTGAGTCAATGACAAAGGATAAGGCAAGATAGCTATGATTCTAGCTATCTCTATCTTTACCCTTTGCAGGTTTCCTAGACCCTTGTCTTATTTAGCCCTGCATTAGCCAGACTTTTTGTCCATTCCATGCATTCCTGATTATTTTGCTAACTTCCTTAAGTTACCTTAATGCTTGTGTTAAAGAACACACTTATGCAAAATTCTCAATTTTCCCTAAGGTGTTCTTCCTTAGGCAAATACATAGTATAATATAAAATATATATTATGTATGTATGTATGTGTATGTATAGAGAGATATGACAAAACAATATTCCAGAGATTCTTATTATCAGTGTGTGCACATTTAAAACTTCTCCTTTTCAGGAAGATAAATACTGGATGATATATATGGGATATAGTAGAAAAAAGGAATTGGTAGATCTAAACCAAAATGAAACCCAGAAATCTGACTGCAGAATTAAGGCAGCTAGAAGAAGAGAGAGGGTGGGGTGAGAAATAAGCTCCAAGAGGGTTCAACAGAATGGAGTGAAGGACTGTAGGTGCTTGGAAGTCGAGGTTGGTGTGATAACACATCTGAGAAGGTGTGGACGTATTCCCCTAAATCATGTACAGTATTACGAACCAGTGTTACCTTGCTGAAGATAGATAAGTACATAAATTAATGCATTAATGAGCAAAATTACCTCTTTTATAACAACCACTTACACCAGTAATAATCATCTTTTCTCTCACACAATATTGAGGAAAACTTCTACACTCAACCCCCAGATATATTTGATATTTTTTATTCTCCATGGTATGGGATGGAAAAAATTAAAAATTTTCACAGTGGTATATCATGAGCTGGCTTTAAAAATACATATGCAAATAAAAAGCAATCTCCTCAGAATACAAATATTTAAAAAATAAGTACATGAAAGTACCAAATAGTGTTTAAGCAGATGGTAGGAGCATTTCCTTTTAAATGAATGAGACTAGAATATACAGAAAAATTTTCAATTGTGGCTTTTTGTACCTGCAGGTTGCTATTAATTCTGTCAGAACCCACAGAGAAAAATGACATTCTTGCTAGATTTATGTGACCAAGAACACAGCTCTGAATCAGCAGAGTTGCTGAAAGTTTAGGAAAATAGTCCTGGGATGGGATCAAAATCCCTAGTTCCAAATCTATGGGAAAATCCCAAGGAAATAGCAGTTAGACATGAAAGAGAATATCTGTCTATTAACAAACAATAAAATAAATAAAAATAAATACAAAATAAAATAATAATAATAAACATTCTTAAAAAAGAAAAGTGTCTATATTTGAAGAATCTTACTGCCTAGGACATGTATGAATTTACTACTTATTTACCTTATAACCCATACAGTTTGTATGGCTCAGGTTATACAAAATTTAGCAAAGACTTCAAAGCATATTTTATAAATATCTTCAAAGAGATATTTTGCCTAAATACTTTGAATAAATATATTTAAGGGCCTCCCTGGTGGTGCAGTGGGTTAAGCAATGCACTAGGAAGCAAATCACAGCCGCTGCTGCACCAGTTCAATCCCTGCCCCAGGCTGGGGAGGGGACCCACATGGCTTGGAAGACCTCTCCTGCCTTGCCTGCTACTGCCCTCAGCAGTGTGTTTCAGTCAGTCTGCCTGTTCTGCTCCCCACTCTGTCTCTGATGAATCCTCTCACCACACTGGACTCTGACCTGTACCCCAGCTCTTGTATGCATAAATAAATAAATCTTTAATAAAATAGAATATATTTAAGAGCTTTTACGAAACATAACTTTCTCTCACTATAAGTAGATTTTTCAATGATCTTTAGTAAATTTATAGCATTGCCCAACCATTACCAAATCCATTCTTATATGATCTGCCACACCAAAAAGTTCTTGCTGCCATTCAGTACCAATCACTGCACAGTGTCCCAGTCTAGACAAATAATCTGGTCTCATTCCTAGAAACTTACCTTTCTTAGAAATTTCATATAAAAAGAATCATTTGTTATACAGCTCTCAAGTCTACTATTTTATTTAAAATATTTTTATGGTTCATGCATACTTTGGAATTTTTAATTACATGCCAAATGTTCTTTATCTATTTACCAGCTGATGGAAGTTTAGAATGTTTTCTGATTTAAACTAATATGAATAATACTGCAATGAACATTAATAATCAAAGATGGATGATCAAATGTATTACTTTCTCTTCAATAACTAAAAGAGGAATTATTGAATTTTATTATGTTATTCTATATGTTTAAATTTTCCAGGAAAAAAAAAATCTGTCTTCCAGAGTGACTGTGATATTTTGTATTCCCATTTGTTTCTCCACATCTTTGACAACACCTGGTATCATCAGTTCTAAATTATAGCCATTTTATTAGGTGTGTAATGGTATCTCACATTGGTTATAATTTGCATTTCCTAATGACTAATAATGTTGAGTCTTTTTCATGTGTTTATCAGCAACACCTACATCTATAGAGTAAACATCTATATATTAGCAATTAGTTATCTGAAAATAAAATTCTGAAAACATTCATTTCATTAAGCATCAAAACATACACTTAGGGATATATACAACAAAACAATGTAAGATATGTACCTAGGAAACAATAAAAAAGGTATTTAAAGAAGGTCAAAGAAGATCTAAAGAAATGGGGACTCATGCTTTGTTCAAAGGTTGTAAGACTGCTTGCTTGCTTGTTTATTTATTTATTTGTTTATTTATTTATTTTTGCTTATAATGTTTGCTTTCTTTCTAGGTGTAGTCCCCATAGAATTTCCACCACCAATTCACTCTGCATCTTCACCATAGTCCCTTGAACTCTTCCTGTCACCCTTGCCTTATCCCAATCTCTTCCTCTTCCTTCCAAATTGTCTCTGATTTGTAGATGTTTATTTTTGTTTTTTGTGCTTTTATTGTTGTTGATGTTATTATTTTTCCTACTGACTTGTTTTTAAAGTGAGCTTTGCTTCCCAAACTGGTCTATAAGTTTAACATCTCTATCAAATTTCCAGCAGAACTTTGGCTGAACTTGATAAGCTGAGCCTACCATGGATATGGAAGTATAAAGGGTAATAGTCAATATAATTTTTTAAAGATGAAATAAAGAGAATTTGTAATATTCTATTTCAAAACTTATTATATAACACTCAGATACCAGTCTCTTGTTAGATGTAAAGGGTGCACATATTTTCAGCAGGGTATATACTTGATGTGAAGGTAGTTCTTTTTCTTTCAAAGTTTTTAAATTTGATATAGCCCAATGTTTTAATTTTTGCTTGAGTACTCCTTGCCATGGATGTTGAGTCCTCAAAGATATCCTGAGACCAACATCATGAATATTTTTCCCATGTTTCCTTCAATGTTCTTTTATTTTTTCTGGTTATATATATATGTCTTTCATCTATTTTGAATTGTGTTTTGTATATGGTATGAGATAGTAGTCTAGCCAAATTTTCTTATATGTGACTGTCCAATTATGAAAGCCAGTTTAAAGATTAAGAGAGGGTAAATCTAACAGATACTAAATATATATCTCTATATATACATGTTGTGTGTAAATGTATACACATAGATGTATACACTTACATACACTGTGTAAGTGTATGTAAAATTTACCTAAGAAGCAAGTTATTTAGTAAAACAATAGGAGTAAATTCTTTAAGAGAACATAACTAATCTTCAAAATGTGTACAAATAGCTTCAAAGTTTATATGATAAAAATAGTGGAGGAGATTGAAATAAATAATATTTTATTTGCTTGTTCTTGATATTTCATTTTATAATTCTACATATGATCACACTTTTTTTTTAATTCTATTTCTATTTTTTTTTTCTCTTCTTCTTTATTTATATATATTTGACATCAATTGTAGTCCTCATGGGCTACCCATCACCACTTACCAGTATACCATCACCTCAGTCCCTCGTGCTCTTTCTGCCCTAATCCCATTCCCTCCCCCTATCCAACACACAAAGTGCTTTGTCCTTGTCTGTTTTTGTTGTGTTGTTTTTGTTTTTATTGTTATTATTCTTTTCCTTGGTTCCTTATTTGGTTCCCTTATAGTCCTCATAGGAGTGAAACCATCCAGTATTTTTCTTTTGCCTGTTGACTTATTTTGCTGAGCATAATCCCTTCCAGCTCCATCCACGTTTCTACAAATGACTCTAGTTTATCTCTTTTGATTGCTGATTCCATCGTGTATATGTACCACATCTTCTTGATCCAGTCATCTTTTTTGGGGCATTTAGGTTGTTTCCTGGTCTTACCTATTGTAAATAGTGCTGCAATAAACATAGGGGTGCAGGTATTCTTTTGAATCAGTGTATTTGTGTCATTTGGGTATATTTCTAGGAGTGGGATTGCTGGATCACATGGGAGTTGCATTTTTAGTAGATTGAGGAACCACCACACTGCTTTCCATAGTGGTTGGACCAGTTTGCATTCCCACCAGCAGTGAAGTAGAGTTTCTTTTTCTCCACATCCTTGGCAACATTTGTTGTTGCTAATTTTTTTTTTGATATGTGCGATTCTCATGGGTATAAGGTGGTATCTCATAGTGGTTTTGATTTGCATTTCTCTGATTGCAAGAGCTGTTGAGCGTTTTTTTCATATGCCTATTAGCCATTTGCATTTCCTCTTTGGAGAAATATCTTTTTAGCTCTTCTGCCCATTTTTTGACTGGATTGTTTACTTTGTTTTTCTTTAGTCTGGTTAGTTCTTTGTGGATCTTTATGATAAGTTCCTTGTCAGTAGTGTTGTGTGCAAAGATTTTCTCTAACCACAGTTCTTTAAGTTTTGAAAAAGTTGGTAAAAGTCAGTGTTACAAAGGGACAGTGATCAGTTAAATGGCATTTTAATATATGCTAATAACTGGAGGACTTGGCAGTTAAACTGTAATTACCAAAAAAAAAAAAAAATCATTGTTAAGATATTAAAGTCCTACAGGGAAACTGAAAGAATCGCAGGAGAGAATCTGTGTTAGATATGTGTTTCACATACACTAATCAAATGATACACTACAAATATTCCAGATAAATTAGAAAATTAGCATGTGTAAGTAATTTCAGCCATTCATTCAAAATAAAAGGGCACTTCTTTGAAAATTTACATACATCATAGATTGAGGGAGAAAATATCAATGGAAGATAAAATGTCTCAATAAAAAAATGCAAAATAAAAAAAATATTAGCTGGTTAAATGTTTTCAATGCAATAAATAACTAACAGAGATGATCAATTTTGAATTCCTCCCTAAACAACATTTCCATAAATTACAAGTTATATGTATTTTGTTAAATAAAATAAATAGTAAATGGAAGAATTAATTAGCAAAGAAGTTGAAGAAGGCATTATCAAGTGAGAGACTACTGTTATTTTTCCCTTCAGGGATGCATCTGCCAGTCTCTCAGTGACAGACACCAAAACTATGGTGAGCAGGAGCATGTGAGAGAAGCCAATTTACAAGGAAGCCTTTCATAGTTAAATGGAGACCAATTTCAGACTTGGGAGAATAGTAACACAGTTCTGTCACACATGATTGAGAAAATAACAAGCAGTGACAGCTTTCCTCTAGTACTTACACTGTTGTAGTTGTACCAGCAAGTCTGACCTACTGTAGACAATAACTATCACTAAAAGTGGTAAGGGAAGGAAAAGGAAATAAATATTTTGAACCCCTGTACACAGCACTTATCTACTGACCATTCACATGACCAGTGGAGCAATATTAAATTCACTTAGATGTACATAGATACATCTATGTGTTTGATGTGTTTGTATGCATAAATCTATCCACCCACTTTGCCCCACCCAAGGACTCATGAGAAGAATAACCTGTTTTATTTATCCACCAAATAATGGATTCACTAAGAGACAGTGTTGAATAAATAGATTTTTCTCATTTTATTTGTTGATATAGTTGTAAATTAAAAAAAATTCAAATCAATGAAATATGTTAAAATGTTTTATATAATTTAAATATATGTAATCAAAGAGTACTCTATCACAAAGAATTTTTCTGGTTTCTATCATCATCCTTTAATTAGGAAAATTGCTCAAGTACTCATTCTATCCATAAAAAAGGTCATAGCCCTTCTACCACAAAGCCTCTACTGCCCATATCAGCGGTCACCTATAACACAGGGAGGTGGGTGACTTACTGTTCACTTGCCTCTGAAGGTCAAATTCTCAGGATTGGGTCCAGGACAAAGAAAAAATAATGAAACTGACAAGAACAAAGAAACAGATCACATATAAAGGAAAACCAATCAGGCTGACATCAGATTTTTCTGAGG
>JAGFMF010011655.1:3465964-3484879 GCA_019455555.1 Galemys pyrenaicus | reverse complement strand
TGCACTGGTGAGATGGTGATGGGGAATACATGGGGATTACAATTAATGGCAAGTATATGTAAATTTTAAAATATTTTAATAAAAAAATATTAAAAAAAAATTCTCAGGATTGCTGAACCCTTAACTTCTGCCCTGGCTCTCCCCCAGGTTTGGTCCCATTAGCAATGGTCTCTGGCAGAAAACCAAGATCTTCATTCTTGTTCTGTCATTTATTGAAAGACCATATATGCATGCATACATATAGTGAAGGACCATATATATACACACACATATGTCTATGTGTATATATGTGTATACACATGTTTGAAGGCCCATATGTGTGTGCACACAAACATATATACATGATGAGCACATAATGTGCATTATACATTTATTGACATCACACAAACACACACACAGAAAGAGGCTAGTGAGTACTAATTATTTGAGTAAGAAAGAATTTTGAACATAATCCAACATATCATTGTTCTTAGAAACACATAAGCCTTTGTCTTTCATGACATCCTCACCATTTCTCTTTTCACTCTTATGCTTTCTACCCACTGTCTGCTTCTTTCTGAATCCATAATAACCAAACAAGTGAATCCTACAAGATAAAATGATACCTAAAATAAAATATGAAAAAAAAAATAAACTAAACAATACCCCATCGATACCATCAGGATACCAAGTATTTATGACTGTTATATAGAAATTTAAACATGTCAAAAATATCTCAAAATTATGTCATACTCAGAAGCATTATCTTTTATAACTTTACAATCTATCTTTTTCTCACTTTAATAAAGTATCTGTTTTGTGGGTTTTTTTTTTAGTTTTTTTTTTATTTATTTATGCATACAAGAGCTGGGGTATAGGCCAGAGTCACAGGAGGTGAGAGGATTCACCAGAGACAGAGTGAGGAGGAGAACAGGCAGATTGGCTGAAGTACACAGCTGAGGGGAACAGCAGGCAAGGCAGGAGAGGTCTGCTGCTCCCTGTGGGTCACTTCCCTGGGTGGGGATTGAACTTGTGCCTTTGTGCTGTGAGTGCTTCACAGTGAGGTACTCAACCTGCTGTGCCACCAGGCAGGCCCACTAGTTTTTTTTAAAAGGAAATCAATTTTCTTTTCAGACCCACAAGTTCATAAAACACAGCTTTTAATATACCATACTTCCTAAATAGATGAAAAATATAGAATAAATATATGTAGAGTAAATGTAAATTTATAAGAAAATAATGCTAAGGCTAGAAAAATGAAAATAAGTAGTCCATAAAAAAGTGTATTCAATGACTGTATTAATTCAATTTCCCAAATATCTGTCTTGAGCTAAGCAGGGATTAATAAAGGAGTAAATAACATAAACAAGGTACAAAGAAAAAACTTGGGAGTTATCATTGATTTCTCTAAAGAATATCTTGAAATGTATTTTACTGATCTTCCTAGATTGTATATAATGTCTCCTTTCTTAAAATCACAGTGAAAATAATTCACATTTCCACGAATAATTATGATCAAGAAATGTATAAATAAGTAAATAAATATGTCTACAGTCAATTTTGTACATTTTAAAATATGTCTGGAATATAAATATAAAATATATTGATATACTGGGACCTCCTTGGTGGTGCAAGGGGTTAAGTTGCAGCACTATGGAGTTACCTGTAGCCACTGCAGCATGAGTTCAATCCCCGCCAGGCAGATAACCCACATGGTACAGCAGACTTCTCTTATCTCACCTGCTGCTCCCCTCAGCAGTGTATTTCAATTAGTCCACCTGTTCTGTTCCCCACTCTGTCTCTGGTGAATCCTCTCACCCCCTGTACCTCTGGCCTATACCCCAGTTCTTGAATGTATAAATAAATAAATATTTTAATAAAATATACTGGTATACATACTTATAAAAAATATATAATTAGAATATGTATGGTTGGAATATAAAAAGAAAAATGGGTTGTTGATATGTTTATGTACTATAAGAATTTATTACCTCATCTAGTCACATGAAAATATTATTCCCGGGGCCTCCCTGGTGGGGCAATGGGTTAAACAATGCACTATGAAGCAAACCTCAGCCACAGCAGCAGGAGTTTGATCCCTGCCGCTGGCCAGGGAGGGAACCCACATGGCGCAGCAGACCTCTCCTGCCTCGCCTGCTGCTGCCTGTTTCAGTCAGTCTGCCTGTTCTGCTCTCCACTCTGTCTCTGGTGAATCCTCTCACCACCCTGGACTCTGGCCTGTACCCGAGCTCTTGTATGTATAAATAAATAAATCTTTTAAAAAATTATTTCCTAATTATATAGAGAAAAATTAAAGATTTTTTTCATTTTATCTCTTATTTTGTGTCATTATATAAGGTAAGGTTTACATGATGTCATAAGGTTGAATGACTTTCATTTATATTCTATAATTTATACAAATTACCAGTTTTATGCATTACTACAATCTTAGCTTTTGTATACGGTAGACTCCATGACTGGAAGTGCACCTTGGCAGCTAGATTTTTCTCTGTGCACTTGTTGTGCATGTTGAATCACCACAGAATTATTCATACTATGCCCATTTCCAGAAAGTACCAGAAAGACCCTCATGCAATGGCAAAAAGGAGTTTCTCTATAAATATAGGGCTACATTGTACTTTAGACAGGATAACTCCCAAATATGTTTCTACATTGATTCTTGGATTTCCCCTTTATGGTTAACTTTAGCTAACCACAGTAGTAAGTAACTTGGTAATACGTTACTTAGATCCCCTTTCAGGATCAAAGGATTGTTCCTCCAGTTGTTAGCATACTGTCATCTGAAAGTTCTCAGCTGCCAGAACCCTGGAGACGTTGCCCTTGGCTATATATAGGTGATTCTCCCAATGTCACATTCGTTCTCTGGGGACAACTCCATTCAATTATAGAAAATATAGACTTATGAAGACTACACCCTCTCACATGCAAATCAGGAGAAATCTGAAATGTTCTCTTACGTCAGTCTCCATGCAAACCTACCTCCTTAGAAGCCAGTGTGTAAGTTTGCCACAGAGTAGTGTAAGAGAGAAAATACTGAGGTGGGATGCTGAAAGTGATGAACTTTTCAGACACCTGGTAATGAAATAAAGATTCCATTTCTTGGGATAGGAGGGGGATGGATATCCCCTGGTGCAATTTGTAAATGCACCTTGGGACTTCCACCAGTGGTAAATTAAAAAAATATATATTATATATACAAACATAAACATATATTTTAACAAAAAATCAAACTTTTAAAAAAGCATAGTAAAAATTAACCAAAAAAAAAAACAAAAAACCCAAACATAGAAAGGTAGCACATGATATCTCAGGGTTAATTTTAACATACCACACATTCATAAAAATGTGAAATGAAAGGAAGGAAGAAAATAAAATTTATATTTAGCAAAGTTTCTTCACTTTAGATTTCATAAAGTTAGAGCAATAAAAATTTTATTCCCACATAAATTCATACTATTTTAGACTATAATCTTGCTTGTTTTTGTTTTTTTTTTAAACGAGTAACTTAGAACTATTTTTCCTTTGGATTCTGGCCAAATTGGCAAGGAATTCATTAAAAATAAAAGCATTACTGTTCATAATACCATATCAAGAAGATTGATTTGCACAACATTTATTATAGGCTAAACAAATGTTAAAGGTGCATAGTCCATACAATTGCCTTAGGTAAAACACTGTCAGAATCATTCATCCAACCTACAATAAATCTACCTAGCATATGTTAAAAAAATGTTAATTTGCCATGATTTCTTAAGTGAATAGGAGTTAAAATCATTTTCAAATTGCAATAATGTCCTATAATGGCCTCTGGACAATAAAATGTATGCAGTTTTAACTTGCAATCACTTTTGTTTTAGAAACTAAAAAAAGTTTAAATATAGCATTTTTAATTTTTATTATAGTAAATTACATATAACACAAAGTTTACTATTTTAACTATTTTAAGGGCATAATTAAGAGCCATTAATAGAGTCACACGGTTGTCTAACAATCAACATCATTCATCTCCTGAACTTTTATCATTTTATGAAACTAAAAATGTACTCATGAAGCAGTAACTTTCTCTTATAACCTCCTTCCCTCTTCCTGGTAACTACTATTCTTTCTTTCTCTGTGAATTGTCTATTCTCTCTACCTAAGTGTGGATGCCTAAAATATATTTATTTTTGTATATGGTGTATTTCATTTAACCTAATAGATTCAAAGACAGTACACACTGCATCATATTTCAGAATTTCATTCTTCTTTAAAGCTGAATAATATTCCACTACATGTAGTAAATGTGCTTTGAATTGATTAATCTATTGATTGACATTTGTTTTCTTCTACCTTTCAACAATTTAAGTATGCAACCTGTAACACTGATGTTCAAGAATGTGTTCAATTCCCTGCATATATACTTAGAAATAATTTTGTTAAATTTTACGAGTTGTTTACCTTTTTTAGTAATAATTATACCTTTTTCATACATATTTTATTACTTATATATTATTTCATACATATTTACTATTACTTATACATTATTTTACTTTAATGGCTAAAACTTATTCTCAGTAGGCTAATATGATTAAAATAATATAAGTAATAGAATACTACTCAGTGATCAAAAAGGATAAACTCATGCCATTTGTAATAACATGAATGTAACTGGAGGGGATTATTTTAAGCAAAGTGAAGCATAAGAAGAATGATAAAAAACTATTGTTTCATTTACATGTGATCTCTACAGGAACTAGTGGATTAATGACATACTATAGGACTAACCATTGAAACCAGACTGCAGATCTGGGATACTCAGGAGAGAAAGGGGGAGAGGTGAAGAGAGAGGAAATATAGAGAAGTGAGAAGAGATCATGGTGGAGTCTAGGACTTTAGGGGCCCTTTGATTGTAGGAAAACTATGGTAACTGCACCTGAGGGGAGAAATCCTATATTGTGAACAAATAAATAAGTACCCTTAAAAAAAAAAAAGTAAAATAAAATACAGATTTTAAAAGAAATGTATAGAGAGAATTTTAGAATTATTTTTAACAGAAAGTGAATATTTAAATAATAATGTTTTCCTTAATCCAATTTGGCCAACTTGCTTCTCAAGTTTTTGAATGTAGGCATAATTCTAGATACAGGTGATTATTTTAAAAAAAGAAAAACCGGTTACTCACCCAAAATATATGCAGTTATCTTTATTAAACATATTTTTTGTATTCTTTTGTATAAGCTCATTATTATAAATCACTGATTATATGGATAGACATTATATTCAGATAACAAAATTTTTGATGGCAACCTAAGTCATTTTCAGATTTTGTTATAGGTAATGGTACATTTAACATCTAACAAGTGTGTGATTTTTCAAGATAAAAGGTTATAAGAATTCATTGATGAAGGGGTGGTTACATATATATATTTAATTTTTTTATAAATCTTTGTTTTGCCATTAGAAAATCATTTTTCTATATAGTATTATGCAAAGAAAGACCTTTAATAATGCAAAATAATTCAAATAATCTTATAATTTACCCTATAATATTTGAAAGTTAAATACTCCAATATACCTGAAAAATATTTTCATAGTTTTATATAGGAATCAAATTTAATTTATAGTTTCAAAAGAATTAGTATTTATGAATAATTTAGACTATAGACATAAAAACTATTCACTAGTTTCACTTGATCAAAATTGATATGCAGTAAAAATTATTTAAAACGTGCTTATGTGAGTTTTGACTCATTTTGTATTCTGTGAAGTCTGTGATTCTTTAATACCTGAACACAGCTGAGTAAGTTGAGTTTAAATAAGCCAAATGAAGAAAAGCTTGATAAATAATGATTTGTATGAGATTTCTGAAAGTTTACAGATTCAAAACACAAGATCTTACTGTAAAAATTCAAAATGAGTAAGATTCATTTTCAGGGAAGGTTTTAAATTCAACTTAGCAAGGACAATTATTTCTACAGCTCAAAGGAATATTATTAATTCCACCCTTAAAGTCATATTATCCTTTATTCAAGACAACAGGGTTAAATGTATTTACGAAGAAAATGCTCATTAACATCTGTTTATATATGCCAAAACTAACATAAGGAAGATGTTATTTTGCCAAATACATAGTATTTTAAAGTTCCTGATAGAAACAGATGAATTGACTAAATATTAAAGTTATATATTTTTACTCCATACTATAATTTAGTCTATACATTATTCACTATTAGCTCATGAATTTTTCTCTTCTTTCAAACTTTTAATAATTTTGAGCACCAGATATGCAAATATAGCCACAGTAGTCATATAATAGGATTAAATTGAACATTAACCAAAAATAGTTTTAAGGAGATTTGAATATTTTTAAAACAGTATAGTATATCTCCATAGTTTAATAGTAATCAAAGAAAAACTATAAAATTTATATAGAACACAAGATCTTGTTCACCAAAATATATTGCTTGCTTATAAAATGAGCAGGGGTAATATAAATAATTTTTTTTCAAATTTTATCTTCCAGAATGATATCTTAAAATTTTGTTACTAAATTCTTCATTTTATAGATCATTATCTATGATATTTTCCCATATTTTTCTCTATGAAAATTTATTTCTTAGTTGAATACTTTTAAAATGAAAACATGTTTACTGGACTGCCTTTATATGCAGAAATATTTTTTTTTAAATCCATTGTTTTCTATCTTTATCTTGTACCTTTTTTAATGTTAAAAAATAAAGTACTATAGTTCATCATCAGCTGCAAGAAAGTTATGGATGGAAGTAAATGACAGAAAAATAATGCATCACACAGTTTTATGTAGTATTTCCTTAATGTAAAAAATAAATCTGCACTGTAGTTTTCAGCTTCACTGATGTTGCTTATGATTTCTCTGAGTAAGCATAACTGTTTAGTAAGTTCAGTTTGTAGCTGAAGCCAGACAATTGCTGTCAACTTAACGCAGCCATAGAATCTTTCTGTTCCTTTTATCCTAGCGTTCTTAAGTTGATTCTAACATTTCAGCTTTCAGAAAATGAGTGATTACATCTTCATACCCTTTCTCTTCAACTTTATAGAATGGACTGAATTACTTAATAGGTCTTGTTCTGCCCTTTGAATTCCAGGTCTGAATTCTCTGCTGAACTATCTAAGAGTCTTAAAAATAAATTCTGAATGAAGTCATAGCCTACATTTCTCTTTGAACTTTTATACAAATGTCACAATGCCCTATTATATAAAATTAATTCAAAACATAATGTTACATATACTCTTACCCTTTAGTTAGGTTTCAACTCCAGTGATTCCTCATAGCCATTGTTATGGATTTTAGAAATACAGGCAAAAAGACATAAAGGGATTACTGATAGAAAAAGCAACTTCATATAGTTCTTCTGGCTCCTGAGCAATACACCATTTTGGGGAATAAAAGGGAAATTAAATTTGAATATGGTTTTATCCTTTCAATAGCATACTCCTCAAATAATTAATCCTGTTTTGTGATAGAAAGCTTATAACCAAATAATGACACCAAGTAATAGTGTCCTGGGAATAAAATGGTGGCAAGGTATAATCCATAATATTTAACTACATTAGCAAATTATATGCACATGCTGTATTTATATGTCCTAGTTATATTTCTGTGAAATTAATATTATACAAATGACATAGAAAAAATATGGATTAAAATCAGTGTGTGTTAAAAAAAAATCAGTGTGTGTTATAATATAAAAATTAAAAAAAATAGAGGACTGGTAGGTTCTTAGCTGTGCCTATGATCTTAGAAATATTCTCATTTTTTAAAACAGGAAAATAAATTAATCTGAGTAATTCATAATACCATAGTAACTATACCTAAGAATTTGCATTATCATAGTAGCAAATTCCTAAGTCAATATCATTTATGAGAAAAGATCATTTACGTTTCGTTTCTCAAAGTCCGTATCTAATAAAAACATATTCATTGGTAAGTTCTTCAATCCCTTTTTGTTGTTTTCCTTTGCCACAATTAAATAGCAAATAAAACATGAAAACAATATTTTTTACCTATAACTGTTGAAGCTAATTTCTCATTTTATGTTTTATATTCTCTGAATATTATTGATATACTGTTCATATTTGATTATGCTATCACTACATGAAAGTTATACATGCACAAATAAAATTCAAAGGAAAATTAGAAAAAAAGAATAAAATTTGTTGATGATAAAGAAAATATTAAAGGGTACAAGAATAAAACAGGACAAAAAAACAGTTTGTTGCCTGGTTCCAAACATCTGATTTTAAAAAACAAATGACAATATTTCAACAAGGACTACAACACCGATAACAATAGTAAATTCTGTTCTCTGTGGGCTTCTAATTTGAAAATTCTGGAAAACAACGCACATGGCTAAACTGAAAGTTAGCCATCTACAATTATTTATTGAGAAAGTATTATATACAGGCCATTGATCTAAGTTGTAGATTTGTAGGGGTGAACAAAACAGATGTGTCTTTCCTCGCTACTGATGGCTTTTCAAATAAAATCATATAAGGACTAAATTCACTCCTGTGGTAAATATTAGGGAAAAACATAGAGTTCTATGAGATCATATCATAAGGAAAACTGGACATATTTGGATATTAGAACCATTAAATCAACAGAATCAACAACAGTCAGGATGACGTTAAATTTCTAATAACGACTTATAAAGCAAAAAGGAATTAGAGGCACTAAGAGGGCAGAGAGAGTTGAAGAGAGAGGGTTTTAGAAAAAATAAGAATTTTTGTGATTCTTTCTTGTGAGAACATACTTTATGTATCATTGAATACTGTGTTAATATACGTGCAGCTCTCATGTAAATACCCCATCAAAGTGCTAATTTTCAGTTTCTGTCCCATTATTCACTAGCATTTGTGCTCAAAAACAAACTGCTTTAAAATTTTTATCCTTTTTTATGGCTGAGCCACAATAAATAATAAATCCTATTTTAAAAGTATATATTAAAGGATCAAATAAGTCAGCATTATTGCCTTTCAAGAAAGAAAAACATATGAAAAGTTAAATATCTTTTATGATTCTTTTAGCAAGTAATGCTTTATGTTGGGCCTATTCACTATTGGCAGGTAAGAAAGAATGGTTAGTTAATTTGAATGGGATGAAAACAGTCTGCCATCTCTGGAGTGCCCCCTTTTCTACCTTACAAAACATTTTGGTGAAAAATCACTAGTTTAAAGTCGGTGAGTGTCTTTGACATGTCTTTATGCTTCTGTGAAAGCTTTCATCTCGAAGTTCTTTGAGAATAATAATATATTGTTTGAATATACACAGAAGGGTTATTGAAACTTCCAATCTATTCCCAAAGGAATGTTTAGAGATAAGAATGACTGTTCCCATCTTAAAAAGGTACGACCTTTATGGTGTTGGATAAGACAGAAAATGAAGACAATACACACTTCAGAGTTTCAGGTTTTCAGTGAACTGATTAGAGACTGAATCAAACAATTTTTATTTTTCTGAATGAATTTTCCAAGAAAGGAAATAAATACTCTCATATGATTTTTCAGTTCAGATAAAAGTAACAAAAAAATCACACACAAAGCAAATTTTTGTTGAAGCCAAATTGGGCTTGTATGGTTTGGATGATAGTCATTTGCTTACCTTTGCTTTTACTTTTTGTTATCTTTCCCCTTTCATATTTATTGATACAAGAAGTTGGCTAAGTTTAAATCAAGTCTAGACTTATTGATTGCAACTTACCATTTAATTGTATATTCTGTTATATAGTAATAACAGGAAAGCATTCTGAGATGTTTGTATGAAGGGTGTCATGCATAGCTAATATAAGTGATGGATGGATTATATACTAGGTTTTTAAAAGTATTAGCTAACCTACTTACTAAGCCACTTAAAATTAGTTTTTAAAAATCTTGGGATCTGGGGAGACAAGGAAGAATAGAGGGAAACAAATGCTATATTGATTATTTTTTTAAAAGTTAAAAAGAATGATCTCAAATAACTTGAAAGAATGACATCAATACTTAATAAAATAGTGGACTAGATATTCAGAGAGGAAATGTTAAGTCCAGATGCAATAAAATCAAGAACAATAAAAAAAGATCATTTTTCAGGTAAAAATTATGACAGATTATCAATATTCATTCCCAATAGACTTTGGGAGAAAAAAAATAAAACTAACAAGTGAAAGAATTAAGAAATAATACATACAATCCTCAGTTAATAAAAGAGTTCAATGAAGACCTAGGATTTTATTAAATATTCTTGAAGTCATATTCAAGTACACCTATAGTTATAGGAATCAGTATTTTCTTATCTTTAAGCATATGTTTTTAACTTTAATTCTTATGTGCTCCATCAACTTGAAAGAATCTAAGCATATTAATGATTTTTTAAAATAAAATACATAAAAAGTATATATGTAGAAAATGTTAAATTCACTATGGGTTCCTGAAAGTAATCTCTTATCTACACCGAGGAACATTGAGATATAATTGCATGAGCATAGAATTGGAATTAACAACTTTGGTTAAATTTTGACCCTTCCTTTATTCTAGATACATACCATAAACAGCCTGATTAAGTTTTATTAACTTCAGTATACCAACAATATAAATGGAATTATAATACATTCTGTGAAGTTTTCATCACTACTATATGTAAAATGCCTAATTATGATAAACACGTTAGCATTGGTAGTTGTTTAATGAATAAGTTGAGTTAATTGTAGGCATTCCCAATTTGTTACTTAGTAACAAATTTTATTGAAGAACATGTTGAATTCTGGGCACTATTTTGGGTACTGGGGATGCCACAGCTAGTAAAATGATCAAGTCCTGAGTTTAGTGATTTAACCTAGTGGAGAAATCCAACATAAAATCACATCAAGAATAAGAACAATCCCTCTACTCACAACATATACACATACACACACACACACACACACATTTATATTTTCACATTGCAATTAAATCTATATAAAGAAAGAATAGCTACTAAACTGAACTTCTGTTTACTGAAAAATTTTGTGTTAGTTGTATCTTTAAATATACGCCCTTTGTTCCCTATCAGCTGCTTTTCTACAGGCATTGGCTTTGACCTTTACAGAAGCATCTAGTGTTATGCAAGCCCACTCTAAGCTCCCACACAATGATGTTTCCAATGAGACACTGGTTCCTTGAGGGGTAGATAGACTATGTCACCATTCTCAAGAAACATTTGATGATGAGTTCTCCCTAACCTACTTCTTTAAAATAGAAACCTATACTCATTAACTCACCATGCTCCCTTTTTTACTTATTTATGATCTAACATAATTTCCGTCAGGGCACAGGGGAGAGTCACCTACTTGTCTGGATTCTTTTCAGACTGGACAAGTAATCAAGACAATATCAGGAGGGTTAACAAAGGAAAAATCAATTTAATAACATCTATGAACTATTTTATATGGTACAAATTCTAAAGAATAATGGAGAACACTAGGGATATCTATTCTGTGTTTAAAGATCTGGGATATCAAGGAGAGAAGAGGAAACTGCATAATAAACAAGGAGGGGGTGACCTTATCTTCACTCTGAAAGTCAAAATAAGATTCATAGGTAGAAAGGAAGTATTCACTGAAATACATATACTTGAACAAACCACCTCCCACCAATTTCATTCTTCTACATCATAAAAGGAGGACAGTGATACTTTTCTTCTTTAATTAAGGAAGGATGAAGGATTCAGGCAGACAAAAGCTTCTCCTCAGACTCTAGGGTCTTCATTGCTCTCAATTAAAAACAATCTATATATTTTTTTTATTTAAAGATTTATTTATATATGCATACAAGAGCTGTGATACAGGCCAGAGTTCAAGGAGGTGAGAGTATTCACCAGAGACAGAGTGGGGAGCAGAACAGGCAGATCAACTGAAACATGCTGCTGAGGGAAGCAGTGGGCAAGGTGGGAGAGGTCTGTTGCATCATGTGAGTCCCCTCCCTGGCCGGAGGCTGGGATCAAACTCATGCTGCAGTGGCTGAGGTTTGCTTCATAGTGCTAGTGTGTTGCTTAACCCACTGTGCCACCAGGGAGGCCCACAAAACAATCTATGTTATTCTAAGTAATGATAATAGACTTCCAGAGGCTCACAAAATCTGGATTGCCCTTTAATTCATATCAAGATGATACTTTTTGAAAGCAGCCTACACTGGGGCATACTGAAAAAGACTATAACATTTTTAGGGAAACTTAAGTAAAAATATTATTTAACTTATGACCTTCCAATTAAAAACTTAAAATTTGAAATCCACGAGGATACTCTCTCTCTCTCTCTCTATATATATATATATATATATACACATACACACACATACCACACACAATATTAACATACTAAGGCAAATTAAACTGTTCTGAATTTCTGAATGTTCAATTAAGATTTTTAACCAATAGATGAAGACTATATTATGCACGATTGCAAACAAAATCCATAAATGGTAACAGATTTAAAAGCCATGAAAGAAAAAAGATTTCACCCTTTGTATGTTTTCCTCCTTGATTTTTCTCCTTTTTTTTTTTTTCTATTTTCATGCTTCTCAAATTGTTATCCCTTCTCTGCTAAATATCCAAGGAACAGTAGAAGAATGAAGAGAACATGAAAGATTTAGCTGAAAAATCCTCAAGAAAATGAACAAGAACATGGATTCTAGGGCACCTGAAGAACGACTAGAGAGGTGGGCGCACCAGCCAGAGAGTCTGTGTCTTCCATGAGGCTCATAAAAGCTGGAGAAGGGGGTCTCCCTGGTGGCACAGAGGGTTGAGCACGCACTGTGAAGCATCCGAGGCAAAGCAGCAAAACTTCCATCCCGGACCAGGGAGGGGACTCACATGGTGCAGCAGACCTCTCCTGCTCACCCTCTGCTCCCCCAGCAGTGTGTTTCAGTCGATCTGCCTGTTCTGTTCCCCACTCTGTCTCTGATGCATCCTCTCACCTTCTACCACTTGGGCCTATACCCCAGCTCTTGTATGCATAAATAAATAAATGTTAAAAAAAAAAGTTGGAGAAGGGTCATCTTGGCAGGACAATGAGATCAGATTGATGCATGTAATGCTTTAGACTCCCTTCTGATAGTCCCAACATATTTGAATTCTTGGTTTTTGTTTGTTTGTTTTACTGTTCCCATGGTAATTCTATTTTAATGTAAATAAATAGCATACAACCATCCTTCATATCACAACTTTAAGATATCAGTTCCTTCCCTAAGATAAAATTTCCTCATTGTTCCCCATCCTGTAGTCAGGGTTTTCTGTCCCTGGCACCTTCAGAGCAGGAAGGAAAGATTTCTCTAACTACCTCACAGGTCTCTGTTAAAATTCTTTTTTCCTTTCTGCCTCTTGCAAATAACTACAATGTTCTTTACTTTCATGGTTTTGTCTGTTAACTTCAAGGCAACTCCTTGATGGCCTCCTTATTAACTGAGGTAGTATAGTGCCCAGGTCATAGCAAGTCATCAAATCTTACTAACCATCTGGAAGGGCATATGTCTGTGTGTATAGCCTCTCCAACCTCATTGTCAAAGTGATCTTTACAAAACATAAATCAGAATATGTCACTACACTCCTTAGAATCCTCCACTGCCTACCGCCCCCCCCCCCACTTTCCCTGCGGTTCTTATGATAAAGATATTCTTCAGCCCTTAACAGGAGTTCTCAAACAAGTACAATTTTGTTCCTAGAGGACATTAGTAATACCTGCAGATATTATTGATTGTCACAAATAGAAAGGTGCTACTGACATCTGTTGGGTAGAGGCCAGGTATGCTGTTTAACATACTAAAGCACACACATCTCTCAACAAGTAATTATTTGGCCTAACATGTCAATAGTGTTAAGATTAAGAACTCTGACCTATAAAGGCCTCAGAGATTTGGGGCCTTTCTATCAACCAAACAGAATCTTTACTATTCTTCTCGCTTACTCACTCCTCTTGAACTATGCCAGCCTTCTTTCTAGTTCTTCGAATTGTCATGCTATTTCCTAACTGAAGGGTCATTATTGCTGCCCGAAACAGTTTCTCCTGCCCCATTTCAAATAAACAGAAAATCTCACTATGTGTGTACACAACAGGCATTAATGGGCTGGGGTTCAGGTGAAAATCTAAATTGCTAAGAAGGCCTAACAGAACTCTGTAATAAAGAGTTTCACCTATGGAAAATGGAAGCCAGTGACCAAATCTAAGTAGTGGCCCACCATGAATAAGTTTATATTTTAACTTTAAAAATAATAGTATTTTTAAGAGGTAGAATGTATTTTATTTCAAGATTCAGAATTTGATATTTTAATAATCCTTGTATCTCAAATAATGTCCCAGTAGCACCATGATAAAGTAAATATCATCATTCACAATTGAAGATGCAATAACAAAACTAAGTGATTAAATCTACTTTCCAGTGAAACACAGTTCATAAATAGGGTAGACAAGAGTCAATCCCAAGGATAGTCTATTTCAAATTTAGTGCTTTTTATACTATAGAGCACAAAGAACAGATAGCAATCTGAGTAATAATTAGACTTTGCACAATTGAGAGACATTAGAAATATAAATCTGAAGACTGACACTTGAGATAGAGAAACATCAGAAGGATTTAACAGAAATTTAAATATGTCATTTATAGGACTTGAAAACAGAATGTGAGAATGCAAGAAATAGGGAAAACTCATAACTGATTTAGTTTCAGACTAGATTAACAGTGTTTATGGTATTATTATACTTTATTATTATTGAACATGGCAGTGAAAAAATGGTGAATTGTTAGTTTAGCTAGTTTTATTTTTGTGATTATGGAGGAGTTCAAAAATTATATAAATACAGTTCAAGAGAGAGGTAAGTCCTCTGGGCTTGATTAGGTTGTCATGGGCATATAGGCGATAATGAATATAAAGATTTAGATGGAATTTGTTTGTGGGAGTTGGTAAAGTGAGGAGAAAAGTATTCCTAGGTTATATAATTCAAAGGAACCATAACCAATTTGCAAGTAGGGGAAGAGGAGATCTCTGCGAAGCATAACCAAGAGCAACTTCATGCTGGACTACAGCATAAAAATATCATCCAGATACTTTCCAGATGTCACTCTGCCTATGACCTCTACTCTCTCCTTGCTGTTACCAGTCTTTCTTTTGAATCTTAATCTTCTTATATATTGTTTATATCACTTAACTACATATATTATTAAAACTTTGTTTCAACAAACAAGAAACCCTGTTTTTCACTGGGTTCACTGAAGACATTCCTATCACATAAATTCTTTAAAATGGTGTAAATTTTTAGACAACTATAACATAACTAAGGACACATCAATGGTTTAATGTAACAGCATAACCATAGAATTAACCCACCTGACACTATTGTAGCTACTGATGATAGGCTCTATATATGCAAGTTGTGTGACAAGACAAGTTTCAGAATCCTTACAGCTCATCATGAAATGCTGGTCTTAAGTAACTGATAAAAGTAGCCATGCATTATTTGCTTTTCTGCTTTTTTAAAATGATCACTTTATATTTAACAAAGATACTATTAAGTGAAAATGTATATAATGAAATCTAGTCTTCACAAAAGAAAATATGATCAGTATTAAATATTAATATATATTATAGATAAAAATTAAACAAAGCGAGATGAAGGTATATTTTAATAAACAGGTGAGTACAAAACGATTTGAAAATCAATGAGGTAAAATTGCCTACCTCTTAAAAAAATTAAATAAAAATCAATTTTTTGGTAAACTATGGACTATAATTTATTTAGCCATTACTTTCAGAATTTAGAAGATCCAGACATTAGCTCTGACAGATGACAGAATTCAGACACTTTGGCATATGTCGCCAAGGACTATGTTGTACTTACTGATGGAAGACTTTAAAATGATTATTATACTAGGTATCTTCATCAATGTAAATGTATTTTTAGAGGGATTTCAGATGACATCTTCTAGTGTAAGTTATAGAGCAGGGTTTCTTTCTTTTTTTATAGCAATATTAAGATAGAAATGTGCATAATAGATGCATGTATGTGAAATGTACAAGTTTATGTTTTGACAATATATGCATCATTGTAACTACTGCCTCAATAAAGATGATGAACAAATCCACTGCTCATGGAAGCTTGTCATTTTACCATCTTTCCCTCTTCCTCTTCCCTGCCCCCTTTCCCCGTAATTCTTCATATCCGCTGAAGTACTTCTGGTACTGTAAATTAATCTGAATTTTTCTAGAGTTTCATAAAATACATGGAATCATTATACACTCATTTTATAACAAGGTGGTCCCCAAAAAAGGGAAAAGTTCCAGATTCCCAGTTCTGCCCGAAGTGGGTGGAGCTGAGCAGGAATAAGATGTTGGAAAGAGGAGAGAGGAGGACCACAGAAAGGGATGGAAAAAAAAAGCAAAATAAAAAGCAGCATAAAAACCTAAAAGAAAGCACATGGAGCAAAGGGACATGTAAAAAAAAAAAAAAAAAACAAAAAAAAACAAAAAACTGCTTGCTTTTTAGTCTTAAACTAGTTAAAACACATGTAAGTAAAAGACCCGTGGGGAGCTTAATAATGACAGCTTTCATCTTAATTTTAATTCTGCTCTTTTCCTTCCAAATTTATCTAACTCTTTCTAACCCTTTTCTGTAAGTTTCCACTAAAATTTTCTTTAAACTTGTGGCAGGCTTTTAGGCCTTGCTTTAAGCCAATCCTATTTAGCTAAATTTTTACCCTCAAAAAAATAAGTAACTTTAAATGCTTTACTTAGTACCTGTATTCTTTGTCCTTTCTATATTATTCCCCAATTATATTTAAGTTCTTTTCCATTTAAAGCCTTCAATGTTTATCTTAATGCAGCAAATAACAAAACTCATTTAGAGAGGGCAAATTTAAAAGTTCTAAAGTACCCTTCTCCCTGCCCTATTAACAATTTTACTGACTTTTGAAAAATCAGTATAAAATTCCATCAATGGAACTCATTATGTTAATAAAGACAAAAACTGAAAACAATCAACAGGAAAAAAATGAATGAACAATGATATATACACATAATGGAATATTACTTGGCAACAATGTAGGATAAACTACTGATAGATACATGGAGCAAAATGGTTGAACCTGAAAATATCTTTGCTCATTGGAAAAAAGCAAAATAATTATATGCCGCATTGCTTCATATTTATAAAACTCCAGAAATATTTAGAAATAAAAAATCTGATGACTTTTTAAAAAAGAAACAAAGTGTCCAAAACAGTGTCATTCTTGTTGAAACTAAGTTGCCAAGCCAAGATTTAACTTCTCTAGTAATTTAACTGCAGAAATGGTTTTACTCCCTTCCCTGTCCTTCTCAACAATAGCAGGTATTCTGCATGATAAGGCCCCTTTGGCTTCCCCTAAGGAAGGGTAGCCTTGCCTATAATGATCTTTTCTTATGCTAAAAAAACCTTGTCACACTCTTTTTCTGGCTATAAAATTTTCTACTTTGTGGAACCTCTTCCAACATCTACTTACTAGAAAGGATGCTGCCAGTTTCATGAATTGTTTATAAAAAAAAGTCAATTAGATGTCTAAATTTATTTGGGTGAATTTTGTTTTATAACCAGATCTACTATTCAAAATATATGTTCTATGTTTGTATAATAAGATGGTAAAGGCACTTATAACAATGAAAATCACAATTTTATTTTTCTGAGTTTTTCTCATTAGGTACACAATGATGATGGCTCCATAAAAATCCCAAAATTAGGGTGCCTGGAGCTTGCCTAGTTGCTAACAAGAACATATCTAGATACCCAGAGGGTGACCAACATGAATTTAAAAGGGACAGAAACTCCTTTGCTCAATTTTTTTAGGCTGTTGTTACAGGGCAGAGAGAGGGGCACCCTTGAACCCCCAAACCTGCCCTCTCTGAATGGGTTCTGCCATCTGCCCCATTAAGACAGAGATATAAGACCTTTAATGGAAAGGGACTTTAATACATTTAGGGTACAATACAGAAAGGACAAAAAACATAGATACTAAGTTAGGCATTCAAAGTTACCCATTTCCTTGAGGAAAGTCCAACTAAATAGGATTGGCCCAAAGCAAGGCCCAAAAGTCTGCTACAAGTCTAAAGGACCTTTCAGTAGAGACCCATAGAAAAGGATCAGAAAGAGTTAGTCAAATTTGGGAGGAAAAGAGCAAAATTAAAATTAAGATGAAAGCTGCCATAGTTAACCTCCCCACGGGTTTCTCACCCACATCTGTTTTAACTAGTTCAAGACCAAAAAGCAAGTGCAGTTTTTTTACATGTTTCTTTGCTACATGTGCCTCCTCCAAGCCTCTTTGCTGCTCTGCATCCTGCTTCCTTCTTCCTCCCTTCCTTCTGTCCTCTTATTTCCTCTCTGCAACATCTTCTTATTCCTGCTCAGCTCCACCCACTTAGGGTGCAACTGGGATTCTGGAACGTTGCCTTTATGGGGGACCACCCTGTTACACTTTGAACTATACACCTTTCATCTCAATTTTTTTTTAAGATTTAGTTTTTTTTATTTATGCATATAAAGTGTGAGGATTTACCAGAAACATAGGAGGGAGCAGAACAGGATGAACTACTGAATTACACTACCCAGGGGAGAAGCTGGAGAGGTCTGCTGTGACATGTGGGTCACCTCTCTAGCTGGGATAGAACTCAGGATGAAACTCAGGATGTAGTGGCTGGAGAATGCTTGCTAGTGCTGAAACTATAACCCTTGCACCTCCAGGGAGACCCTCATCAGTCTGTTCTTTAATATCCTTTATAACAACTCAATAATAGTGAGTACACTGTTTTCTAGTTCAAAATAAGTTCTAGTGTTAGAGTCAGAGTTTATGTCTAAACTTAGCTGACTGAAACTTGAAAAACGACCTACAGGCCTTATCTAGTAGGTCAGCTGGTCCCATACCTTA
>JAGFMF010011655.1:3410772-3465815 GCA_019455555.1 Galemys pyrenaicus | reverse complement strand
TCGATTGTCTCAGCCAGACCTGCGTGTCACGGTTGAACGGTCGGCCCCAGCATGCTGGTGTAACTAAAGCTCTACATGACCATTGCAGCCCTGTGTCCGATCTTTGTTCTTTTGGGGTGCCCACGGAAACTTGGTACTTTACACTAGAAAATGATGAACACTGAGGAGGTCATAGAAAACTAACTTGTAAGTAAGTTAACTTTGTGGGAACCTGGGGACCCTATACTTGTACCTCAGTTTCTGTTCTACCTCCAGGAAATTAGCTTCAGATATGAGTTAAGTACTTTCTCATCGAAAGGCCATCTCATGCTTTTATATCACCTAGAATTCCTTATTTTCACTTTTTTCCTGTTTGTATTTTACTTCTCTTTTTGGTCTAGGCATGTGAAGGATCTTTTGAATTTCATGAATTCACTATTTCTGATAATTATGATTCAACAATGTTGATACAGTAGGACAGTGCACCTCTTTAACCTAGTTTTGTAACAGGGTGGTCCCCAGGAAAGGGGGAAGTTCCAGAATTCCAGTTCCACCCTTAGTAGGTGGAGCTGAGCAGGAATAAGGAAATGTTGCACAGAGGAAATAAGAGGACAGAAGGAAGGGAGGAAGAAGGAAGCAGGATGCAGAGCAGCAAAGAGGCTTGGAGGAGGCACATGTAGCAAAGAAACATGTAAAAAAACTGCACTTGCTTTTTGGTCTTGAACTAGTTAAAACAGATGTGGGTGAGAAACCCGTGGGGAGGTTAACTATGGCAGCTTTCATCTTAATTTTAATTTTGCTCTTTTCCTCTCAGATTTGTCTAACTCTTTCTACCCCTTTTCTATGGATCTCTACTGAAAGATCCTTTAAACGTGTGGCAGACTATTGGGCCTTGCTTTGGGCCAATCCTATTTGGCTAAACGTTTACCCTCAAGAAGATGGGTAAATTTAAATGCTTAATAACTATATTCTTTGTCCTTTCTGTATTGTACCCTAATTGTATTAAAGTTCCTTTCTATTAAAAGTCTTATCTATCTGTCTTAATTCAACAAATGGCAAAACCCATTCAGAGAGGGCAGGTTTGGGGGTTCTAGGGTGCCCCTCTCCCTCCCCTGTTACATTGTCATTTCCCTTTAAATTGGAAAAACAGTAAACTGTTTTTGACCACAATGCCATTTTTTTTATAAAAATGGGACTTTTTGAGACCCTGAAAGTGACAATTTTTACAGACTTCCCCGGCCATGCAATTTGTATCTCAGTCACCACAGCATTGACCACACAACTACTTTTTCACTGATATTTCTTTCTCTCATCACAGTCTCCTACCCCATGGCTTTGAAACATTCTCTGTCCCATTATGTTATTGAAAAATTACAAATGTGAACAACCATTTTTTGTGCTCTACTGTAAATTCCTCTGAGCCAGAAAAAAAAGAAAATGGTGATTCCTATACTGTTCCATTCCTGGTGAGTAGGTAGAATTTTTCCCTGTGGTGAGAACTTTTTCTTCCACCACAGAACACAATGAGTCTATTACCATGGCCTCCCAATCACTTCCATTCACACTCTTCTAAATTGAGAGATCCAAATGAAAATTTAAGGCTTGTTTTGTACTTCCATTTGTAAAAACTCCCACCCCCTTCTTTCTCCCAACATGAAGCTAGAGAGGTATTAGAAATGAATTAATTTTATAATCCTACATATTTTGGCACATATCACTCAGTTTCAGTTTGAAAGTTGCTGAAATATTTCTCTTGCATGTATCTTACGATTCATTACAAAAAACAGATTAGTTTTGTCATTTCACCACCATTCTTCCCCAAAACTATTGGCTTCTAAATCAGATAATTACATGTAGATCAGATACTGCTTTGGGTTCCAAGGAAAGAAACAATTTCAGCCAAAAGAGGAATACAAGGTTATTGAGTTTAAAATGTAATTCAAGGTCAGGTATTCTATAAAAACTCATAAAACTGGGACCATTGTTTCAAATGCCGTTACGATATCTTTCTCTGATGCTCTCTTGTATTTCCTTCAGTTTTTGTTGTCTTTTAACAAGCCCACTTTCTTTTTTTTCTGTGCATGTATAAATAAATGTGGTCCCTTGTAGCTGCAAAATTTATATATATTATAACTTAATTCAACTGGTGAGACTGTTATATCTCACAATTTCATCTGTACATTTCCCAGAAGAGACGAGCTAAGCAAGCATTGTGGAACCACCACTGTATCCTAAATATGTCAATTTCAACAGTAACTATGTGGATGGAATCTGGCTGAAGCATGTTAGTTCCACATAGATAGAAAGATGAGGATCCTATACAATCAAAGTTATAATTAACCAGCACAAGTTATTGCAATCATAGCTACAGATATATATATAGATGGTATATATATATTCTATACATATATATACTATCTATATAGAACATATAAATAGGTATCATGCACGTCTATCAATCTATCTATTATCTATCTGTCTCACATAGAGGAGAGAATGTTGCTGCATGACTGTCTGGCTGGAACTTCCCTCCACTGGCCCTCTCCTGAGTCCATCAGGGAGCCTAGCTTTGTAATTTCCCACATATGATTGCCTCAGCAACTTATTTCACAAAGCCAGGGGAATGAAAGACTTCTTATTCTGATATATAGTTGCTGTGGTTTCCTAGACCCATTGTGCAGCTTGTGGTGGGTTCTTTTCTTCTCTAATAAGATACTGTGTGATTGCAGAAATGAACTCAATAGAAATATTTTTTTCAGGAACTGTCAAGCCAAAAATTAGTGAGTTGGTAAGTATAGGCATAACCTCTTAGTATAGTTATAGTTAGATAGATGTAAGAATTCATTTCAAGTAAAATTAATTCCATTTTGGATCATTTCTCAGTCTTTCAGCTAAGATCAAGTTTAGTATCTCCATTTTGGTAAATTTTATATTTCCATTTTTCCAGTATTCTAATGGTAATTGTACTGTATGCAGGAATCGACAGAACTTTTTAGCTGTGGAACAAGATAGATTGGAATTGACCAATAGAAATTTACCTTCATTTGTAAGACATGAGGATTTATGAATCTGAGTATGCTTAAAATTCCTAGTATTTAAATTAAATCTATTTTTAATGATTTTTAACATCAACATCAAACCATAATGAATTTTATTATGTATTAAAGGTATAGCATATCTGCTCATAAGGGGACAGTTACACCAGCCAGAATTGCAGTTAGCCAATATCTCCCCTTGACATGGGCAAAAATTGAAGTACTACTAAATAATATTAAGATATTAAAGTATATAAACAAAAAGGTAATTAATTACAATATAAGGAAAATTTTATTTTTTCAAGCTAAAAATCTAATGCAAAACATACAAGACTTGTTATAAATATTTAAGTTGTGGATTTCTAAGAACTTACCTTACCACACTGTGTTCTTTTTCAACTGTTCAAGTAATCAAATCAACATCAGGCAGATAATTAAATGAAAAGACAAATTTAAAGATGTACATAAGGTGAGTCTATACAAATGTGAATTCCAAAATGGGAATACTCATCCTGACTTAAGGAATGGGACAGAGAGCTGGGACATAGGGAAAGAAGATGGGTGGTGGGGAGGGCTCATGACAAATACCAAATATTCTGTAATTAGATGTTTGCCTTGTCACATTTAGGTTTTTACAATGGAAAGATTACTTCTAGCCAAAACCTTAGTTCTAGATAATAACCCCAATTTTTACTCTTCCTGGTAGTTTAGGGAGTCATAGAAATTTCTCATGACTGTTGGGGGTGAAGTGACCTTAGCTCAAAAAGTATGTGTTCCAAAATAACAAGTCTTGGGAAGGTTTTTTCTAAACAGCAGGCAGACCTATTCATCAATAGTTAAATTTCATCCCATTTCAGGAATTCATAACTGAATAACCACTGAATCCTAGAATCTTAGATAACCCAAATTAAGAATTTTCATCTGGATTTGAGACAAATATGTGATCTAGAGTCATTTGCAATAAATCTCAGTTTGAAGAGTCTGTCATAGCTCAGGCCCTCACTAGTGAAGATAACATAACAGTAGGAAAAAGGATATATTTGTAAAGCTCTTATTCTATGGCATGAAAATATAAACTTTATTGCTGTTCACTTTCTCTTGGAGTAAGGATGAAAGGTGTACATAAAAGTACAAATCAGTTTATCTTATTTTAGGCAGCTCCTCTTGTTAAATGATATGTTCATGGAATGACATATAGACTACATATTCATAATCCAAGTTTTATTTGACATAAACCAGACAATTATCATTTTGAAAAGGATAAGCGGTATTTTTAAGACAAACCTAGATATGGAAGCTAGTCTAGAGGTCATAATTATGTAGTCATTAATTTTTGTAAGAGAATATACATTAAATAAATATAGGATACCTTGAGATGTATACATCTTTCAAAATATTCAAATAAAATGAGCTTTACTTCTGAAGTAAAAATGTTATTTAATATATTAATATGCATATAGTTTAATCAAGTAAAGCAAAATTAAAAGGAACAAGACTTATAGAATCAGGGGTGAATGCATCAGTATTTATGTTTTCTCCCTTACCATACAGTCCTCATTAAATTTGTATCACCAAATACAGATTTATTTAGATATAAAATATGTTCAGTTGGGATGGTTAAAATGTAGACAACTTTCGATAATTTGTGAGTTCTCAAACTACAAGGCAACTATGTACTAATGTAGAAAATAATTTGTGTTTAATCACATATATTTAAAAATGAGAAGTTGCTTCTCATTTTAAAAATGAGAACTATCTCATTTAATTTGGAATATCTGGTGAAATTGACTGTTTCAAATTCTAAATGTTTTCTAGAATATTCACCAAATATGTTGGCCTTTCAAACTGGGTTTGAATGCCTTGTGGAATAATTCTGTCCAGTCAATTATGTAACATTTGATCATGCAAGGAAAAAGAGCCCTATAAAATAACAAGCCATGCAAGGGAAATACTGATGAACTGCTTCTATATTGCCTTCTCCCACTGATGTTATTCTAGTAATTTTGTCCCTATGTTTAAGATGGTTAACCTGGCACTTATTATGATAACAGCATATGTGAATAAAAGAATAAATTACGAAGTGCATGATTCCTATTGATGTAAGCATTTGTTCTCTATCAGGAATGTGCCTGGTAACAACAGTCAAACAATGCTCTTTACCTTCCAAATTGAACACTGCAGACTGCCTGACTTTAGATATAATTACTTCACATAATTGTTTCTGTCAAGAATAAATGAAGCCTTAAAAGAACAATGCAATCATTACAAGTGGAGCATCTTAAGATATATATTATACTGAGCCTTTTACCCTTAGTGTTTTCGGGGTTGATATTAATGACTAAAGATTCTTAAAGCATGCATCTTCAGGCACCAAAAAACAGATATCTGAGTGCCTGAGTTATTCATGGGTAATTTTAAATACACTCTTGCTCAATGAAAACCTAGTAAAGGCAGTATTTGTTTGCAGTTAATTTGTTCAGCCTGAGTGAAAACATGTCGAAGACACAGGGGTGGAATAGAATGTGAAGTCAACACCCATATTTTTTAACACTAAATAATGCATATTTTGCATTGATAAAAGAAGTGGTTTCTTCAAGTCATTTAGATTTACCTTAGAATTCTTTGTTTATAAATGAAAAATACATATTTTTCATATAACATACTCAGATTTAAATATAGTGAATGAAAAAAATCAAAAAGTAACTTAAATGTGGGGCCTCCCTAGTGGCACAAGGGGTTAAGTCTCAGCATTATGAAGCAATCTGCAGTCAATGTAGCATGAGTTCAATCCTAGGCCAGGGAGGTGACCCATATGGCACAGCAGACCTATCCTGTCTCACCCACTGCTCAGTGTATTTCAGTAGACATTCCTGCTCTGCTCCCCACTCTGTCTCTGGTGAATCCTCTCAACCCCCAGACCTCTTGCCTATACTCCAGTTCTTATATGCATAAATAAATCTTTTTAAAAAGTAGCTTACAGGCACATGTAAACCTGAAACATATAGACTATGATTAATAAGCTCATAGGTATTTTTATAATATATTTTTCAATAGGGTATAGAACAATCCATCATCAATATTTACAAGTGTTATATATTTTATTATTACTATTACCTTCAATACTGCTATATTCAAAGAGGGTTTAAAAAGTGTTGTTGTATCTAATATGCACCTTTACCAAATTCAAAATAAATAAATCAGTCACCTGATAAATACTTAACCCAATTCAAAGATCATGCATGATTATAACTACTGTCCATATTCATATAATATGATTCACGAAACTCTATTATGGAAATATATCAAGTGCTACAGAAGTATAGTGTAAGAAATTTATATCATGAGAAAGTGTTAATGATATTTTTCAATTTCTTTAGTGACGCTACCCCTGAAAAATAGCCAATGTATATATATATATATATATATTTTTTTTTTTTTTTAATATATCTTCATAGAAACCACCTCTGGGAATGTCTGATATTTTTAAGGGCAGACTGCTAAGCCTGTCTTTAAGGTACAGTGAGTTTACAGAAAAAAAAAAAATATGACTATGTATTCATAGTCACAGTTCTGGAATTTTTAAGCCCCCACGTGAGCAAATGACATAAATGTACATTGTGCCATCAATATAAATGACATTAGATCTAATTCTTCCTATTAAACTTAGAAATAATTTAATATGTATATTAAATTATATATAGTTATATATTACAGAAATAGGTGACTATTCAATCTTTAAGGTCAAGTCTTTTGAAAGTAACAATTTTGAAAATGTAGCTGACCTATGATTTTTTTATGAATAAATTCAACTATTAAAAAAAAAAGGTATTTTCTTGAATCCAGAATCAGATATCTAGGTATTCTGTTTTTCTGCTCTTGGAAGAAAATCCAGTGTCCAAGATAAGGGTAGGAATATAGTGCCATAATCAGACCATGCCAATGATCTTTGCATGTGACATGTTTACAACCACTGACTTGCATACTAATGTTTGTTTCCAAATTTAATTAAGATGACTGGCATGTAGTGTATAGTCTTGAAAGTAATAACTCCTGAAGATTGTTTCTGCCTAACCTCTTAGAAAGTGGCTGCTCTCCACGCTTTGAGTTGTCATGTGTAAACATAGTCAGGATATAATTTTATCTAAGTATAAAATATAAATGACCCTGACTTTTAACAAATGACATCCATAATATGAAATTTGCAAGATTAACACAACCACCTATTGGATAAAAGATGAGGTGGTCTTTTTAAAGAGTTGAGTTGTTTACTATGTGTTAATAATATTAACGCTAATTTTGGAGCATTTCAAGAGGAAAGAGTTAGCAATCACCTTTTCATTTTAAAAACAACAGTAGTGCTACTTGGTCTTAGAATATGATTATTTTTTGAATGCCAGAGGATGAGTCCTTCATAATTTAACATTTTAATCATTTCAAGGTGATTTGCTTTTACTGTGAGAAACCCTGTGTTGGCACTTTCCCCACATGTTTCCTAGGCATAATCGCATATTAGTTGCAATTTTCTCTGCAACATAAGACTTAATTATGCTAAAGAAAAATGCTTCTTTTAAAATAAAAGGTGTAAAATACCACAGGTATCCAGTTTGAACTAATACTAAGACTGGAAACTCATTACCCCTAAAAATGTCAGTTCTGATGAAGCATTTAAAAAAATTCCAAGAATCAAATTCAAAATGTCTTTACTAAGCTGTTTTATGGTAGCGTGTACCATTGGAAATGTGATGAGTCTTCATGTAAAAATGCTGATTTGAATTAGATTTAGAATGTATGTCATCCTCAATTAGCCTTTCCTTCATCAAAATGATCTCACAAACACGGAGAATGAATCTTTATTTCCTCCTTTGCACATGGGAGGTCATTTGTCAGATTTAATATACTTCTACCTATGTCTTCCTACATGCTTGGAGTTCAAGATGGATGACCATGGACTTCCAGACAAAGTTTCTAGTTTAAAACTTAAATTCAATCTTAATATGATACCCAAACCATTCATATTAAGGCAGTAAATTAGAGTAACACTTATTAAAATATATTGATTTATTTCCAGTTAAGTGAAGAAAACAGCATTTTTGTCTTTGTTCTCCCTCCCATAAGGATAAGTTTGCATACTAGTAATGATCTAGGTAATCCAGGGTAAGAACTATTAGGTAGTAAATATATTATTTTTTCTTGAATCATTCATATAATTTCATGAAATATTGCACTTATGCTATTTTTTGTGATACTTTATAAACACAACCACTTATTTTATGGTTGTTTGTTTAAATTTAATAAGCTTAAATGATTTTATAACTAGTGTCCAACAGTTGGATAATTATGGTGCCCTTATAATATAGATATCAATTTAAATACTATTAAGCCCATGAAAAGTACAATCTGTTTAGATGGGTAGTATAAGGTTCATAAACTGAATGGCTTTGCAGGTAACCTCAATACATAATTGACAGCCTTCTAAACGTTATTAAGGGGCTATTTGTAAAATCTAATGTTCAGGAGGCTAGTCTTTGAGGACCTTAGCAGTTTAAAGAACATTGGCGTTCTTGCAATTATAATTAAGAATTTTAATTTTGCTATGGAATATTTATACCTTGACAAACATTTTTTAAAAATAGCTGTGTTGATTTACTTGAAGGGTAAAAATTACCTCCTTTTGCAAGTTCTCGTCAAAGACTTGGTGTACTCAGTATAATATTTTCAAGGTGAAAATACAGAGCAGGAAAATCTGTTCCCACTTAGGCAATAAAAATGGTGACTGAAAAATTTTGTCCTGTGCAATAACTGCTTTTCACCACATACAAATAGTTAGAAAATAATGCTACCTACTGCATGTGTGTGAAATATTCAGCTCCATAATACCAATAAAATTTTACAACAATTTTTAGCAAGTTACAATATAATACTTGGAAAGATCCAATGGAGAATTCAAAGGAAATAAAAATAAAAGACTTTGTTTTCACTATGGGGATAGCAAAAGGGTAAATGGAATAGTATGTATATAAAGTTTTATTTTTAAAGGTGCTTTGTAAAAACAAAGTAAGAACAATTACTTGTCAACAGGCATTTTGATATGGATTATGATTATAATGTTGATTGTAATTTTTTTTTTTTGAAATTTCAGGTAACAGAGTAAGGAAAAAAAAACAAAAAGCCCCTGCTTTATTAAGCTATCTAGTAAAATGATATTAAACTCCAGTATATAAAAAAATGAACATTTGCTATAATTTGTATTTCTTAAAGTCATAACACTAACTATGTAATATACTTTTCAGAGATCACACTGCAGTTAATTCTAAGATTTAAACAATAAGTTTATAGTACTTTTTAATCATTTACCAGTATTACATAGAAATCAGTTTAGATATTTTACAAACAAAGGCTTAATACTTAAAATATGTTTAGGCAAAATCTTTAGTAGAATGTGAACACCACCTTTTGTAAAACAAGCACTGAATTAATCTAGAATAAAAAATGAAAACTCCCTGTACAATAGATAATTACATACTTAAGGAAAAAATATGCAATGAGAAATCAAAAAATTCTGAGTTCTCAATTTTGAAACAAATTCAAATACATTCCTTTAAATATATATGAAAGGATTCCATTAACAATCTCATAATCAGCAACCTCACCATCCAGAGAAATCAATATCGCCTTTTAAAACTGGAAATAAGTTCTTATAAAAATTCAGAGAACTGAGGAAAACTTAATAGTAGGGAATCATTGAAAAGAGAAGTGAGATAAAATGATAGGTCAGATTTGCTAACTGTAAATTGTGTGTACCTCATGACTACTCTGAAAACAGACTATTTTCTGTCTTGTACAATATTGCAACATTTTTTAGAGTCTCTGACCTCATAGAACTTGCATCTAACACATAAGGAAGAGAGGGCACTAATACATAAAATAATAAGATGACTTAAGTAGTGGGAAGTGCTATTGTGAAGGTAAAACCAGGTAACAAGGTAGAAAATGGACAACAAAGTTGGCAAATAAGACAAATGAGGAGGTGATCATTATGTCAATTTTGAAAGGGGCCAGTGAAGAGGTAATAAGAAAATAAATTAAAAAGGAGGGAGACAGCACAATGGTTTATTGTAAAGGACTATGTATTCTTGGATGGTGGGTCTGGGGTGGTAATGTACATCTGAGGAAGTGTGAATCTGTTATATGTAATCAAATAAAGTGTTATAAGCATAACGCCTCATAAAGGGAAAAATAAAAAGGTTAAGTTTAAATAACCAAAAAACGAACTTAAAAATGACATTTTCCTCCTATCCCCTTTTTCTACCTACCTACCTACCTATCACCTGCCAATGACAAATCAGTGTACACATTGCTAAACTTATTTATCATCAGTAAAGGTATTCTGATGTATTTCTATTTTTTTTACCCACATCTCAGTACTTGTTAGCTTAACAAAATAAAGTTACAAACTTGAATAATTCATCTCACTAAAATATATATTTAATGTAAAAATAGAGTGGTGGTGAATGAAAAGTATTTCAATTTATCAAATTAAGTTAAATATATAGTTTATGACAGCATAGTATATAATAAAACAAAATGCAAACACCAATCATAATAATTTCATTGCATATAAATTAGTATGGTTGATTCATAGCATTAGACATATTAGTTCCCTGGTCAGGAACTAAACTCATGCCATTGAGGTGGGCTTTGGTTGTGGTAGAACTGAGATTTCACCCCTAGGCCATAGGGAGGCCCCTGATTCCTTGGTTCTTCATCAGATAAAAACTAACGATATTAAAAAATAGATAATAATATCTTCTTTTTCTAGGAAAATATTGAAGGTCAGTAGAGATAATTCAGTAGTATTTTTAATCCATATATGTGTATGTACATCACTTAGATTTATTAATGATGCTAATAATTTTATCTTCATCAATCTATTTCTTGTATCTGTCTGTTGGTTCTGAACTTAGGCAAGAAAACTCAACAGTATATATAATTCTGGAGCAGGATTACATTCTACAGAATTACTATATTTATCAATACATTAATCAAAAACATGATGACATAAAAAGAAAAGTAGGTTGAGATGAAAATGTTACTTTCTAGTCTTTTCTTAAATAATTGAACCTAAATAAATCATCTAATCGCTCCAGTTTTCTCATTATTCATCTATACATTGAATTCACTAAACTGCATTATAATAGATCTAGTGATAAATATAGGATTAATTTTAAATCTTATATACCTACTCATTTGATGCACTTTGAAATATGTGAATAGATTATTTAGAATCTCACTATACAGCTAATAAATTATTTCAGGAAATAAGAATGCAAGAAGACTTAAATGCTACAATTATCAATTATATTCCTTGATCCAGATCACATACAAGTGACGAATCCTATATAATATTTTAATGTAATGCATTTAATTAGCTCCTTTAACATAGTTTCTGCTTTTTAAAGTTCAACTTGAACAAGCAAACTGGAAATAAGAAAAAAGCAAAAAGATGCAATTTCTATCTAACCTTAAGGAAATTACCAGGAATTATGTTTTGTTGTCCACATTGCACCCTACTCTATGACAGTCATGTGTAAATTGTAATTAAGAAACAATCTTTAAGAGGAAATTGGAATAAATATAGAATACATTTTGTTTAGTTAATCTAAATGAAGGGGCAGTCGATTATCCTATCAAAAGAAAGCAGGCAGGTATACTATTTACCAAAAAGTGGAACCTTTGAATGATCTTAGAAAAAATACTCTGTTAGTTTTAGGAAATGAATTTGGTAAATAGTGTTAAAATATTATTTATTTCTAATTAAGTTCCTTGGAAAATAAAATTGTTATAATCTAAGACATGTTACTGACTTAAGAGCTAATAAAACCATAGAATCCACTAGCAGTATTAATATTCAGTTGGCTATATTGTCTCCAAGGCACTCAAATATCAAAAAGGAAGAAGAGATTTTATTGATCTGGGAAATGGCAGCAGGTTATGCTTATTGTATATAATAAAGACTATTGATTTAGTTCAGCAGAAAAATGACACTTTTAAAAAGCCCATTTCGTATCAGCTGCAACTGAATGGTACTTTGCACCAATCCAGAAGTTTTTAGAATCATTTTTAATGGAGCAAAATGTATAATTTGTCAAAAACATCCTTTATGCCAACAGAAGCAGAGTTCATTGCTATAATGAAGGTTTCCTCTAATATCTAAATTGAAGTTGCAATCTCTTTTATTAAGCTAAAATTATAGACAATGTTCTCCTTGAAATAAAAGTACTTTGTACTAAAGAATAATTTCTTCATCTTACACCACCTAGAAGTATGAGAGACAAGTGATTTCCAAGAAAATATGGAGATGTTCAAAAATTAATGATAATAGGTCCTTCTTGGTGGTGCAGGGTTTAAGTCTCAATGCTAAGAAGCTATTGCAGCTTGAGTTCGATTCCAGGCCAAGGAGCTAATCCACATAGCACAGCATTCCTCTCCTGTCTCACCTACTGTTCCCCTCAGCAGTGTAATTCAGTAGATCCTCCTGTTCTGCTTCCCATTCTGTCTCTAGTGAATGCTCTCACATACACACTGCCCTGAACCTATGGCATACAGTACCCAGTTCTTATATGCATAAATTAAAATAATTTTTAAAATGTTGATGATTCTTGAGCAGAAAGCATTATCAATACACATTATTTCAGTAAGTTACACTTATTTCATATAGTAATAAAATCTAAAGGTTATAGGCTTAGGAGATATTTACACTATCTACTGGTTACTGATATTTTATTATATGCTGATGGACGTGCCAGAGCTTACTCCCACTTGCGTGCAATAATCTTAAAATAAGACTAATAATCGCTGTGTAGTTCCCTAAATTATGTAGCATAAAGTTGTCCAATACAATCTACTAGAAGGCAACTATTTTTCTTTTGTGTTTTATAATTTAGATTTATTTTAAAATAAGTTATTGATAGATAACATTTTATTTAATTTAGCAGGTCTGTCTGTATCTTTAAGTTTATCTTAAATTCTCTCAGATGACACAGTTAGACCCTACTTTTAGACTCTCTGGACACAGTTATTAGCTTAGTCACCATGCGAATTGCCTGTCACAGAGAATATCACTGCCACCAAAGTCTTCCTTCTCTTTCAAATTGGACACTCAATCAGATGCATTTTTCAGCCACACTTGCACTTGGGCCTAAACATATGATCACTTCTACCTTATAGAATATGAATGAAATGAAAGTGAGGTCTACAACTCACTGCCGGGCCTAAATGACCTCCCTAATATATTCTCCTGTAATATTTTCTTCTGTATGTCATTTGACCAAAAATACAGATAAACTTTGTGACTTGGAAGATGTAAATAGGGATGGCAGAGCCAGCTCTGATCCTGGATTTCTGTATAATTTTATGGAAAAGAGCCTCTCCTCTGATCTCTACACCAGCCCAAGATGTTACATGAGTACAGTAAACTTCTGTTGTTCTTGAGAATTAAGATTTTTAGACCAGAATTTTTAAAAACTTTACTTCAATTTAATGTCTATATTCCTTGGATTTGTTCCATTGAAAAAAAATCAAAAAGGATAAGACTCAAAGACAAAATAAAACTTTCTAATGATTAAAATTCTACTTAAATTAATATACTAGTGGGAAAAAATTGGTAGAAATACTGAAATAACCAAAGAGTGTCAAACTTTTTTGTATTTGCATGTACCTGTGATTCAGAATTTGTGAGAAATGCTAAACATATATAGAAAATGTGATGTATGAATCATTGATATTTTGACTTTCTTTAGATATTGATCTATATACATTTACCTTTAATATACATTGAGTAGGTTTTCTTCCACAAATTATTTTTTATGTATTTTTTAAAAATTTAGGTAATATTGGTTTACAATGCTGTATGTGATTCAAAAATACAGGTTCCTACATTTTCAGGTGTATACTATAACACTAAATTAATTTTTTCTATAAGTTTATTATTCCTAGTTTAATCTGTAACATAACACCTTTGCAATATTATAGAAAATTCACATAAGAATTAATTTTATTAGTTAGAAAGTGACAAATACTATTACTTGCTAAAATACATTTTTCATCAGACCAGTTTAAATAGATGCATGGCATGTTCATGCCAGATAAATGATTTATATCCTCCTGAACTTCCATGGCAATTTGTATTTTTATGTCACTTCATACTTTCTGCCATATATTATAGTTACTTCTATAGATTTCTAATAATAGTAAACTCTTCAAATGTTTCCCTCTTTGTTCATAATTTGTCCTATATCTTCAAATGTCTATGACACATTAAAATTAAAAATTATGCTCCTCAATAAAATAATATATAATGATGAGCACGTTTATTCCATTACTAGGTCTATGATGTCCCACATTGTACAAAAATGAAACTGAAGCTAAATCTTTAAGACTATCATGCCAGTGCAAATTACAAAGTGTCATTTCTGTATAATGATGGTTGTACCCCATTCATCAGCATAACCTACCTCCTGAATTTTCTGTCTAATGGAAAGCTTGCATTTCTATTACTATTCACATTTTCTAGTTTGTAGGTTTAGCAAACAAACAGTAGCTCCCTGTGGACCTGTCCAGTCTGAATTTCCATGTGGTCAAATGTATTATGTAGACTGGAAGTAAGTTCAATTTATGAAGGTGATACCATCCACAATCATATCAAACTAATTAAATAGTATTTGTATACATAGATGAACAAAAATAATTTTTAGATTTTGTTTTCCTACTATTAATAAATCTGATATTACTTTCATTGCATATTCAAAGTATAGTTTACAAGGAGTCACATATCCTACAAGACTATGAGACTTTCTAGAAAAGAATCCTGCAACTAAACAAGAAAAAAACTAAAGGGGTCCTTTTCTTTTTCATAAAGTTTATACTTAGAGTCATACAGGAAAGAGCGTTCAAAAGGAAATTAACTTTTATGAGGAAAAGGGTCTGTATGAAAATCTGTTTCTAAAGATCATATGACTTATATGATGTATTTATGGCTATAATGTATACAATATACACATATATAATTTTATATTGCATATTATGAATGTAATTTGTGAGCAAAATATACATGTCTGTCTCATAGATGTTCTATTGGTAGGAACTGTAAGTTATGTATTTATTAGGATGTTCAAAGAAATAAATACCATTTTATACTTCAACATTTGACAAGTACAAGGCAATCTCTATATAGTCTTTACTAAAGTTATTTTCAAAAGTTAAGGAATAAGTTTTAATGGGTCTCTTTTTAAAAGAAAACTGGTGAGGGAAGTAGATAAAGGAAGGGAGGCAGGAGAGGAAACAGGGAGTTATGAAGCAGCATTCATCACTCTGGCATCAATGTTAGTAGATGAAAGCAGTAGATCCCTTTCCAGGTTGCAGGAAAAAGAACATATTGTGCAATTATGTCCTGTGCTGAATATATTGTTGGCATTCAACCAATTAATAATAACAAGAATGAAAACAACTCCGTCTGAGATAAGAATAAGGCTTCCAATATTAGTCACAGTCTGCTTAGCTTTAGGTTGGCTTAGATAAATGTAGTAAAGACAAGGAAAACATCCCACTCCACACTTTTTGGCTAATTTAATATCTTTGCTAAGTGCTTAGGTAGTACAGTGACAGACACAAAGAAAAATGCATGGATTGATTGCACTGATAGATAAATAGAGTCCATTTTAGCACAAAGAAAAACCCTTATAATTAGATGTGAATACCTGGTTTCTTGCCATCCATCACATATGCAAGTTTAGGAAAGTATTTTTGTAATGAATTAGAAATGAGTAATATTTCATAATACTCACCATGTATTATACACATCCTGCCATAAATGGCTCAGTCTGTACTGACAATCATAAAATTCAGAATTGGTTCAAGTCTTTTCAAAGACCTTTCCACATACTTCTCTGCCAAAAATTTCTGAACAACTTAGCATTTTTAAAACACTTGAGTCATCTAAATTTCACAAATGTTTTGTAAAACTTTCCTGAAGTAACTACTTGAGTCATATGTTAAGTTATTAGTAAACAGGAATCCCATGCTAGATATTTACTCCACAAACTGAGGAGATAAAAAATATATTTTATGACTCTATTTGTACCAGATAATACCACTATGAAAATAAGCCATTATTGAAAGTGAGCATTTTAAATAAAATTTTATTTAGTGAATAAAAAGCAATATGCATTTTAGTCTAAACTCAGATCCCAGCACTGAACCAAGAGTGGAATCAAAATAATACAATATTGTCTCTAACTTATAAGAAAGATAAAATAAACACCAAGAGAAAGGAAAGGTGCCAAAGACAAAGAAAATACTGGAAAAAGAGAACAGAATGGAGAAGGAGAGTAGGAATGTAAAGTGATCTCTGAGTAATTCTACCTAGATTCTAACACCATGAAAAATACTGATCTGGTACAGCAACTGTATCAGATAATAGAATGATGACTGGAATAAAACAAGTAAATCTATAGTCTAAAGTAAGCTTGAGATTTCATTATTATTCCAGAGTAGGAGTTAAAAAATTTAATATTGTAAAATAAAAAATAATTATTCCTGGGCATATTTAAGGGTAGAGAACAAAAATGACCATTTTATGTATATCAGTTGGTAACCATTAAAGTTTTCCCTGCAAAGTAAGGTAAATCAAAGAGTAAATTTTACCACAGAGGTTTGTGTCTATTCTATAAATGTTCACATCCAAGTTTCAAAAGTATATGAAGCTAAATGGCAATGACCATCATGATGAGCAATGAAAAACAAATAGAGCAGATTATCTCTAATAGATTTACTAAACATAAAAAGAAATTTGCTTTCTGCTTTCCCCTGTAAGCTTCTAGCTACCATGAGGGGAATGAAGCAGAATTTTGAATCCCTACTTTTAAAATGCTTATTTCTTACGAGGAATAATCAGGGGAATTTTCTTATTTTTAATCAATTTTATAAAGATATGGAAAACATTAGAAATACTCATTTAAGTTTTTATTGATAAATTTCAATTCTAGGAAACACTAAAATGACAATAAAATTATTAATGAAGTCTGGTGGATAAATTTATTAATGATACTGAATTGCCTCATATCCTTAGCTCCTTGCCTCAGGTAAAACCTTGACAATAAAAATGAATAAAATACATTTGACAATTAGAAAATAATGAAAAGCATTTGAGAATGACATTTGACAAAGGCAGATCAGGGAATGTTATAGTTGAAAAAATGAGTATTTATAGATCAGCTGCCCTTGGTGTGATATATCATAGATTATTAAGAAAATTGTGTACCAGTATATTGAATCACTCACAATTAGTTTGGGGCAAAGGGAAAATGGACTATACCTAATTAATGATGACAATGAAAGATGTTGACTCCACAAGACATGTTTTTAAATAATAAATGAGGTAAAACAAAGAAAATAACTGTTTATGATACACATATAAAATCATCAAGGAGGCAATAACAAAAAGATTATTATTGAACTGAAAAATTCACATTGATCAACAAAGAGGAAATATCATATAAAATGAGTTATTTAGGTGTCAGGAAAGTGGTAAATCAGAGAATTACTAAAGGGCAGTATCAGCGATGGGGTGTCCTGTAGTGAGACTTTTAGAATAATAATACTACCTTTGGGATTCCAACAAGCTGCTTGACTTTTATTTATTTATTTGTTTGTTTGTTTGTTTATTTATTGCATAGAAGAACCTATGTGTAGGCCAGAGGTAAAGGGATGAGAGGAGTCACCAGACAGAGGGGATGGGGAGCAGAACAGGTGGATTGACTAAAATTCACTGCTGAGGGGAACCCCAGGCGAGACAGAAGTCTGCTGTGCCATGTGTGTTAGCTCCCTGGGCAGGGATTAAATTTAGGCTACAGCAGTGATAAGTGCTGAGATTTAACCCTAGGTTCCAGGGAGGCCACTTTGAACTTTAATGTACACATTCTCCCCATTAAGAACAGGGTTGATACAGTAAGGTATTGATAGTCTAGCTTAGGAAGGAATTATCAAGAGGAAACTGATTTATGGACACAATTCTAACGTAAAGTGAGCAATACTAACTCATACATTCTTAGAATTGTTCATCCTTGTTATAATTATTTTGTTTTCTGTGTTCCTGAAAATAAGTGTCCTGAAAACAGCAACTATTTTTTTTTAAAGATTTTATTTATGCGTACAAGAACTGGGCTACAAGCCAGAGGTGGGGCGTGTGTGTGAGAGAGGAGTCACCAGAGACAGAATGGGGGACAGAACAGGCCTATCAACTGAAATACACTGCTGAGGGGAGCAGCTCACGAGGCCAGAATGGTCTGCTGAGCAATGTGGGTCCCCTCCCTGGCCAGGATTCAAAATCGCACTGCAGTGGCTGCGGAAGCCCCACAGTGTGGCACTCAAACCCTTGCGCCACAAAGGAGGCCTTGAAAACATCAACTTTTGTTAAATAATGCATATAACATTAAAAAGGCTATGGAAAATATCCTGATTACTACTTATTTTAATTTCCATAGTTCAATTATTGTCAGTGGTTAAACATTATTTAAAATTGCAAAACAAATAAGAAAATGGTTAAAAGCTTGAAAAGTTACTTTATATAAAAAATTAAAAGTAACTAGTTTAGAGCCTGCCTGGTGACGGGTGAGATTGAGTATCTCACTGTGGGGTTTACGCAGTCACTTCAGCACAAATTCAATCCCAAGCCAGGGAGGGGACCCACATGGTGCAGCAGACTTCTTCTGCCTTGCCAACTGTTCCCCTCAGCAGTGTATTTCAGTCCATCTGCCTGTTCTGCTCCCCACTCTGTCTCTGGTGAATCTTCTCACCCCCCTGAATCTTTGGCCTGTACCCCAACTCTTGTATGCATAAATAAATAAAATATTTTGAAAAATAAGTAACTAGTGTAAATATTTTTAGAAATTGTTTTATGTATGCACCTTAAAGATTGTTTCTTATCATGAAGATAAGATTTATATTCTATTATTTTTCTTGATATTAAAAATTCCTCCACTTCAATGAATATTTTCTAAACCTGACCTAAAATGGCACTAAACTTGGAGCTAAAATTGGCCTTTATCAAATTATTATCCCTTTGTTGTAGAGGGTGAAAGGATTTACCAGAGACAGAGTGGGGAGCAGGATAGGTGGATCTACTCAAACACACTGCTGAGGGTACACAAAGGGCAGCCACATGACTGGAGAGGTCTGCTGTGCCATATGTGGGTTAGTTCACTGGCCAGGATAGAATTCAGGCTGCAGTAGTAGCGATAACATCATAATGCTGAGACTTAACCCCTAGGGCACCAGGGAGGCCCCTCGTTTGTAATATATTCTTCTACAGTTTCAAAATTTTGTTTATTTGGTTTAGGTTATGTTTTAGCAATAATATTTTAAAAGTCATTTGTGGGAAAATTTGCAGAGCAAAAGAAAAAGTCAAAGATGCATTATAGCTATTTTGTTTTGTTTATAATAACATATTACATTAATCAAAACTTCATTCAGATAAATTGAAACTAGTTCAATTTCCTCTTGTCAAGGAGAAGAATATAAATGTAGTACAATTGTATAATTGATTTTGTGATTCAAATGGGGGCTCTTGGTAGAAATAATTTATCAAAGTTGATGAAAGTAGTAAATGGTTATTTCCATGGAATAAGAAGAGTTTTCTTATTGAAATGCTGAATTTACAAATGTTCATTGTTAATGATGAAAGCTTTTCCCCATAAATAGGCCCTTTCCAGTTTTCCTCACATTTACAATTTTAATTCAATTTAATTCTTAAATTTTATCTCAATGTTTGGTTTTCTTTCATTTAAAAAATTAAACTATAAAAGGAAGGGTATTAGTGGGGGTGTATTAAATAGAGGACAAGATTAATAAATTAGTGGAACCACTATTACTCATACAAAACCTACATACATAGTCCATTTTGGTTATAACCTAGACATTCCTTAGAAAAAGAATATTTGGTGTCAAGGATTTGATATAATAACATTGCTGAATTTATGGGTATGTGCCCTACTTTAATAAAATATCAATGAAAAGCTTTCATATATAAAATTTCAGTTGGTTTATCATTCTTCTTTCTTGTGGCTATAAGCATATAGTTCCACTATACTTATAATAATATTGGGAAAATAATAACCTTCAAGGTATCAGATGAAGTCTATGGTGATGTCACATTCATTCTGACATTTATACTGACTTCATTTATGACAGACTGAAGGTGATGAACAGGTCCAGGCAAGAGGTCACCTTGTGTCAAGACTGGTATACAATCTGTCAAATGCAGTGACTGTGAGTCTGCTAATGAGGAATTAACTAGACAGAATGTTGCTATTTGACTGTTTTCATGCACTCCAAACCTGTTAAACAATGCTAATCAGGTGTTTATTAAGTGAAACCATTATGCCAAACTTGCTGCAAACCTCACCATATGTCAGAGAGGTTGTAACATATTATTCATCCATTTTAAAGCTAGATTAATAAGAGTCATTCACTGAACTTTTCTTTTCTTCGCCTTTGGCTATGCCTTGGAATCAAGGTTATACTTTTTTTTTTTCTTTAAATGAACACAGTTACACAAAACTATTTTGTTAGGTAGTTTCACATGAAGTTTTTTTTTTTTTTTCATTTACTTTCATATTGAAAATCAATAATATTAATGAGCTTAAAAGAAATAATAAAATTGAAAATAAACAAAATTGATTAAACAAAAAATAGTTTGGATAATGGAATAAAATAACTTAAAATCCTTACTATGTAGAATTATAAATGAAGTTAGAAGCAGGTATAATACTCTGCAGAATGCTTTACAAATTAATTAAGAACTAGTAGGAAGTTGCAAATAACTATAAAATAAGGCACATTTTACTTGATAATTTCTAATATTTTATCAACTAACAGCTCCTTTACATAAAAGTCACTAATTATAAACTCACTTGGAAATGGAATAAAATAGATATTTTATATCCTAACTTGATAGTATCCTCCTCTTTCTGAAGATCAAATTTACTGTTACCTTATTCTATATGAACCTTCCTAGTTTTAATAGACATTTATGAATGCTTTATAATTTAAAGTTAAATTTCCATTTTATGATAAGGAATATAGTTTTTAAATCAGAAGACCTTAGTTCATGTATAGACAAATCAATCTATCAGATATGTAATCTTGGACAAGTTATATAATTTATCAAAAGTTGTAAAATTTAGATTAAAAAAATTTTCCTGTTTATTTTATAAGGGGAGAAAACTGATAAATAGTGCAAATTTAATTTAGATGTATTTTTAATTTAAACTCAAATAAAAATTCATGTTAGCATCTAATTAAATATATTAAAATATAACCTATATGTGTCAATATAATATCATTTTACAGCTTACATCATTATCATCATCATCAAGCTCCTATTTATTCATCTTTACTATAAACAGTCTGTGTTCATTTATTTTTATTTTTATTTGTTAAAGTTTTATTTATTTATGCATACAAGAACTGGGGTACAGGCCAGAGAGTTACTGGGGTGAGAGGATTCATCAGAGACAGAGTAGAGAACACAACAGGCAGGTTGACTGAACTACATTGCTGAGAAGAGCAGCAGGCAAGACAGAAGAGGTCTGCTGAGCCATGTGGATCACCTCCCTGACCTGGGATTGAACTCATGCTGCAGTGGCTGCAGACAAATTCATACTGCTGAATCTTAACCCCATGTGTCACTAGGGAGACTGCTTATGTAACAGGGTGGTCCCCAAAAAAGAAAGACGTTCCAAAATCTTGGTTCTACCCTAAGTGGGTAGAGGTAAGCAAGAATAAAAAAAAATGTTTAAAAAAAAAAAGAAAAAAAAAAAACTAAAAAAACACATAAAGCAAAAAATCATGTAAAAAAACTACACTTAATTTTTAATCTTAAACTAACTAAAACAAATATAAGTAAAAAAATCCATAAAAATGTTAACAATAACAACTTTCATCTTAATTTTAATTTTGCTTTTTTTCTCCCAAATTTGTCTAACTCTTTCTGACCCTTTTCTAAAAATCTCTACTAAAAAATCCTTTAAACTTGTGGCAGGGTTTTAAACCTTACTTTAAACCAATCCTATTTAACTGAACTTTTACCCTCAAAAAAATAAATATCTTTAAATACTTAATTTAATAACTATATTCTTTATCCTTCCTATATTATACCCTAATTATATTAAAATTCCTCTCCATTAAAAATCTTATATAGTTATCTTAATACAGCAAATAACAAAACCCATTCAAAAAAAGCAAATTTAAAAATTCTAAAATACACCTATTCCTACCCAGTAACACTTACAGTCTATTTAGGTATTTCTATACAACTGAATTTTAAGCTACTAAAAACTGAAACTGTATCTGTTAACATCTTTGAAAAGTGATCTCCCCACCAAAATAAAATAAAATATGAAAGAATAATATATTATTTATGGAAGTTAGTAAACACTACTTTATCCAGCTATCTAGGTCTTGCCAATAAATATAAATCTAACATGTATATATAATAGATTTAGTGTCCAGTTTAACAGCTTTAGTTTCAATTTCTCATACTGCTGACATTTCCTGAAGAAAATCCACAAATTCTTGAAAATTAGCAGTTTCATTTTCAAAGCTACAATCAGATCTCCTCTCTATAGATTCTGATAACACTACTTTAATTAGAGCACTTTCAATATCTCACCACCATAAGCACTGTGAGGACAGGATCTGTGATATAAACATAGATATAAATACAGATTTACACACCTGTAGTCTCATTTATGCACATCAGTATCTATACATTTATATACATATGTATGTGTATATAAAACAATCCTAGAATAGTGAAACTGTTACAGGGCAACCCTAATATAAAATGGGTTTTCCTGTTACAGGGCAACCCTAATATAAAATGGATTTTCCTGAATGGGTCCTCACCCGCATGCTTATAAGACTTTTATATTAAGTCCCAACTTCAGGCACACGTGACAAAAGTTATTAAATGGTTTTATTTTACAAGAGATGGGGAATAAAATAGTAATAATACAAAGAGAAGAGAGGGATATAAATCCGTAAGTATTCCACCAGATCTTCTGAGTTGGAACTCAACGGTATGTTGAGAGCTGGATCTGAATTAAGGGAGATGGCTCCAAAGGAAGAGAGAGCCCAAGGCTCACTATTCTGGTTGTATAGCCAGCCTGGCTGCTTAACTCCACCCTCAGGTCCCAGTGATTCACTCTTCGATAATTATATTATTGGATTTGTGGGTTTGGAACACTGGTGGTCTGGAGTGGGGTTGAAGTTCATAAACCTATCTGTGTAATCCATTCAGGACTACCTTTCCCCCCTAACAAAATCTTACAATTGTTTAATACATACAATTTGTTTACTTCATTTGTTGACTGAAATAGACAAATGCACAGTTTTTATAGTAGTTGGAAGAAAACTTCATAAAACAGTATTTAGACAGAAAAACAAGATAGGTATATAAACAGTACATCTTTCTTGTGGCACAATACATAATAGTCAATGTGTGCAAACAACTATATGTTCATTGACAGATAAATGAAGAAATGGGATATATAAATACAGTGGAATGCTATTCATTCTTTAAAAAAAAGAATGAAATTCTGTCATTTTGTAAAGGACCGAGTTTCCGTGGGCACCCCAAAAGAACAAAGAACGGATACAGGGATGTAACATTCAAGTAGAGCTTTACTCTGCATGCAGGGGCGGACTGTCCAACTGAGATACACAGGTCTAACTGGGGTGATCGACCCCGAAAGGAAGAAGGGGTGAGCTTATATAGCCAATTTCCCGCTATCATATAGGTTGCAGCCAATAAGCTGAGAGGTCAATACCCGTGCAATGAGCACAGCAAATAGCTTTAAAGAGAAACATGTTTCAAAGATTTAAACTTACAGAGATTCATTTGGGTGGGCTCAAGCCCCGTAACCTGGGTGCACATTCTAAGATAACATTCTTGTTTCATACGCCTTGCCCTTAACTGCCCAAGAGCGCCTATGGTATGGGACCAGCTGACCTACTAGATAAGGAAGTAGGCCTGTAGGTAGTTTTTCAAGTTTCAGTCAGCTAATTTTAGACAAACTCTGACTCTAACAATTTATGGTAACATGGATGAACCTGGAGGACATTAGCTAGGTGAAAGGTCAGATATAGAAAGACAAATCATGATCTCACTTATAAGTGAAATTTATAGAGTTAAAGTTTGCTTCTGCAGAGAGTTGGATGATGGCTGCCAGCGGGGTGGGAGAAATGGGGAGATGTTGGTGAAAGAATACAAAGTTTCATTTATGCAGGATAAATAAGTCCTTGACATATAATGAGCAGTATGGGTTGACTACAGCTAAAAATACTATTATGTATACTTGCCACAGTCTAGCTCCGGCCGAAGGCCAGGTCACCAAAGGATGGAACAGAAGTCGGTGAAATGAGGGGGGTTCAAGGTTACAAAACTCAAATTGGGGTATGGCATGTGTCCTCCTGAAAAGTCTCAGAAGGTCTTTATTTATACATTAAGGAGAAAGGGGCAGGATTACATCAATATGTGCATTGATCAGGAAGTTAACAATGACTACTTTTTTTTTTCTTTCAAGAGCAGCTTTGGGTCTTGTGACCTTCAGCCAGGATAGATGACATAGGTGATTACAAAATGAAGACAGCACATTTCCACTAGTGTTAGAGTTATTATGATTGGTTAGTTTATATTATGGCAGGTATATTAGTTTTATGCAATCACAACTAATTATTCTATTTTCGCTCTGAGTATAAGATGAATTATTAACTTAAGGTCAAACTGGTATCAGCATTCTACTGCAGGCCTGCAGGAAGAGGAAGATACCCAAATTAATATCTGAATAGTATCTATACCCTTGCATTTGGCTTTCAATAGGAATCAGTTTCATTGTCTTTAGATTTGAATGATAATGTATGTTACTAAGGTATCTTTTGTATTGGATTAAATTTAATTAACACAAAAGCAAAAAGGGGAAGGGAGGAGGGGTCCTGCACTATTACCACCTGAGGAATGCAGACCCTACCTTTAACAAAAGCAGAAATGCAAAGCCTTTCACACTGGCCCAGACATGAAGGTCATGTTAGGTTCCTGAGGCTTGTAGCCCATAGTAAAATGTTTGAATCTAAAAGTTTTCCTAACATCTAATTTTAGAATTTGTAGAATAACCACATTCCAATTGTATCTATTTTTACTTGGTTTTATGGTATTGGTTTTCTAGAATTTGTATTATAATATTAGTCAATTAGTAGTATGTCATCAAAATGCATAGCAGTCAATTACTTTGTTTAATGAAACAGCCAATTATACAACCTCTCCCATGGATGATATTCCAGCAAGTACGTTTTTAGTAACTTACAAAACTTTATTTATTAAATCGGCCAAAACAAAAAGGATTCCGAGGAGGGCCAGCTATGGAACCTCTGATTTTTCAGGAAAGTTCCCCTATAACGGCCTTTTGCCTAATGACATAGGTAGGTGGCCCCATCATATACCTGAAATTTGCTTAGTAGATTTTAAATGTTCTCACCCCCACATACAATAAAACAACTAGATGAGGTGATTAATATGTTAATTAATCTTGCCACAGTCTAGCTCCTGCCTAAGGCCAGGTCACCAAAGGATGGAACAGAAGTCGGTGAAATGAGGGGGGTTCAAGGTTACAAAACTCAAATTGGGGTATGGCATGTGTCCTGTGGTTATTTCACAATACATATGAATATTAAAACATCAAGTTGTATTGTTATAGGGCAACCCTAATATAAAATGGGTTCCCTTCACTGGGTTTTCTACCCGCGCGCTTATAAGACTTAAAAAGTCCCAACTCCAGGTATATGTGGCAAAAGTTATTAACATGTTTTATTTTATGAAAGAAGGGGAATGAAATAGTAATAATAATAATACTAAGGGAAAAAAGAGAGGGATACAAATTTACAAATACTCTACCAGATTTAAGCAATGGCGTGTTGAGAGCTGGCTCTGAGTTGAATGTGATGGCTCCGAAGGAAGAGAGATGTCTCCCGAAGGAAGGGGTCTGGCTCCTCAGTAAGAGAGCGAACCCAAGGCTCACCTCTGGTTTTATAGCCAGCCTGGCTGCTTAACTCCACCCTCAGGTCCCAGTGATCCACTCTTTGATAATTATTTTATTGGATTTGTGGTTTTGGAACACTGATGGTCTGGAGTAGGGGTTGGAGTCCACACACCCATAATTCATTTAGGACTACCTTTCCCCCTAACAGTATGTTTTAAATATACATGGTATCTACTTGTCAATTCTACTTCAATAAAGCTAAATAACACATTAAGAAAAAAGACATTCAGATATTGTGTGTCTTTTTGCCTTATGATGGCAGAGAGGTAGTCCCACCTTATGCTCCCACTCTCTCCAATAATTTGGACAGTTGTAGGAATCAGCAAATGAATGCATTGTAATCAGTAAAAGTTAATCAGTACAAGTATGCAAGGTTGCTCAACCCTTGCTCCTTTATCTACACACAGTTCCCCTCCCAAGCAGGGGGTCTTAAACAGGATGAGATAAACCAGAGGGGCTCTGGTGCCAGTATGGAGAGCTCCCTAGTCGTTTTTAATTCTCTTATCATCATTGTCTGTGACTTATAAAACCCCAGTGCGCAAGTAGCATGGGGTCCTTCCCTCCAAGGGTGAGGCAGCTGCGCGAGTGCTCCCCGGGGCTAGACCCTAGATCGAACTAGCAGTAAAGTCTGTTTACTGTGAACCAACCGATCTCCAGCATGATGACTCATTTCCGTGCCTTGACTCTCCAATCCAGTGTCATATGGCCACATAGCGACCTTCCTTGAAGGCTCTGGTCCGGGGTTTATACGGATTTGCTACATGCTAAGACACGGGCCGGATCCAACACAGCTAATGTAAGTATTCACAGACATGCAAGAACAATCTAAAGATAATTTAAATTTCAAAATGAATATTTTTAGATAAATAAAGGTTTTTAAAGCAAAATAGATATTAAAGTTTATTTAGGGGCCTCCCTGGTGGCGCAGTGGGTTAAGCAACACACTATGAAGCAAACTTCAGCCACTGCAGCAAGAGTTCGATCCCTGCTGCCGGCCAGGGAGGGGACCCACATGCTGGGCAGACCTCTCCTGCTGTGCGGCTGCTCCCCTCAGCAGTGTACTTCTGTTGATCTGCCTGTTCTGCTCCCCGCTCTCTGTGATGAATCCTCTCACCCCCCCCCCCCAACACCTCTGGCCTTTGTATGCATAAATAAATAAATCTTTTTAAAAAAAATAAAGTTTATTTAGTCTAGCCTTCAAGCTACATTATAGTTATATAATTCTATAATACTGCTGTAAAAGGATGCCTATTTTGTTTGCATATCTCTAACACCAAGACACTCATCATTTGGAAAGCCATATATTTCTAATCTTTAGTATATAAAATATTTTAATTTTAAAATTAATTATATCTCAAATAAATTTATCTGTGTTTTCTGCTATCTGAAGCAACCCCAAAATTTGAATTGTTCTTCCTGACAGCATTTTCATCCTTGAACACAATCAGCAACAGGTTTTCTACAAGCCTTAACTGTTTCTTTCACTTTGTACATTATACATTTTTAGATCCTTCTTTTAATCCTATACAATATAAATCTGAGGAAGAGTCCTTTCTCTTTGCTCTTGTTAATCTTTATATACTTAAAAATATAGCTAATGTTGACCTTAGAACCACAATATTTCTGTTGTTATTAGTCTGGGATTATTTTATGAAGTTATGGATTATTTTATGAAGTTACGGATTATTTTGAATTCATTTAAATTTTACACATCCTTTCCATCTTTAGAATATTTCGATTCAAAGATCTAATTTAATTTTAGGAGACAGCACTCTGATATTAATGAACCCAAATTATGTACTAGTTCTTTAGTTTTAAAATTTTCACTATGTCTCAGTATAAGCCTTCAAAAAAGGTAAAGTTTTCTCAAATGAGCACTTATGAGGTAGTTGATTAACTCTGTAGGAGTCATGTTGTTACAGGGTAGGGAGAGGAGCACCCCAGAATTTTTAAACTTGTTTTTTTTAATGGGTTTTGTTATTTGCCTCATTAAGATAACATATAAGGCATTTAATGGAAAGAAATTTTAATATAATTAGGGTACAGTATAGAAAGGATAAAGAATATAGTGATTAAGTTAAGCATTTAAAGTTACCCATCTCCTTGAGGGTAAAAGTTTAGCTAAATGGGATTGGCCCAAAGCAAGGCCCAAAATCCTGCCACACGTCTAAAGGATTTTTTAGTAGCGACCCATAGAAAAGGGTTAGAAAAAGTTAGATAAATTTGGGAGGAAAAGAGCAAAATTAAAATTAAGATGAAAACTGCTATTGTTAACTTTTTTACGGGTTTTTCACCCACATCTATTTTAACTAGTTTAAATTAAAAAGTAAACACAGTTTCTTCACATGTGGTTTTGCTTTATGTGCTCTTTTTAGGTTTTTTTTTGCTGCTCTCCATCTTGCTTCCTTTCCTTCCTTCTTTTTTGCAGAATTTTTTTCCTCAGCTCCACCCATTTAGGGTGGAACCAGGATTCTGAAACTTCCTCCTTTCCTGGGACGACCCTGTTACAACGTTACTACCCAACTAAGCAAATCTGCAAAACAACAACAACAGTAAGAAAATACCAACTACAAAACCAGTAATAGTAGTCCTTGGCATGACTCCCTCAGCAAGGGAGTTGCAGAGAATTAGACCGAGAGAAGAGGAGTGAGGAACATTTTAGAAAATTAAGTGAATAAATGGGAGGAATAATAATAGCTTCTATTTTCCATCATTATATTCAACCTTCTAGGTTAGTTTCATATAAACCTTTATATCAGCTATAAAAATAAAACTATATGTTATATATTAATATTTTTACTTAGATGAGAGATTTTTGGCTGTGGGAATTCACTGTCTTTGTAAAATATGAATTATTTTTCTATACTCCAATTCTTGCTCCTCTGAAAAAATGGCAAAAAATGCATTTTGGGATTTTATTTCACAATAAGCACAGTGATTGGATCATTAGAGGACTCTGATTACATAGATAAACATTTAAAACTATATAAAAACTGTGTTTCAGTAAATTATAATTATTGATAAACTTGAAGTTCATTATTATTATTATTATTACGTGACCATAGAGCTACTATTTTGTCTTTTCCAATTCCATGAATTTACATGCACAGAAATGAATGCTCTAGTCACAGATGATGCCACATATATATGTATGTGTACATATATACACATATGTGTGTACACATGCATATATATACACACATATGTAATACATACTAGTCAGGTCATGAGCAAAATATATTGTCCATCCTGTCAACTTCCAACAATACCTTAAAGGTCATGGGGATAACTTAATAAAAAATTTAACTTACTTGGGTTGACATGCATGTTGTTGCCTAAGTTTCTAGACATTGTAACCAGAGTGTTTTTTCATGCAATCTCTTTCTCTTCTCATATTTCATTAATAATGATACATGTTGCCTTGCGTTATATTTGGTCAGCTTAACTTTTGTTTCTCCACCTGATCGAATTTCATTGTAAAAAATTTATGGCCTTATCAGCAAAACTCATGTTCTCCCTATGTCATATGTTTATGAATATGCACAGATGTATATATACATATGTGTATGTGTATGGGTTTAAAAAACAAAATAATGAAACTTTCACTATATCATTAACATCAGTAAGTTGAGAAAGTATGGCACCTGAATTAATAAGTTTCAGTTACTACTCAAAGTTTAGTCATTGTTAAATAAACCCTAATTGTCTTATTATATATGAAGATACTCAGTAACAATACATAGATGTACTCACACTTTGCAGCATTCTTATGTTTTTTCTTTTACTATAATAATTAGGCTAATTGTATATAATCCCCATGTAAAAATAAATGAAATTGTATGGTTTTAATATATTTTACTATACAAATTTGAAAAAAATATATGACCTTGTGAACATAGGTCTCACTGCATTACAAATGGCCTGGTAAGTTAAAAGATAATTAGTGATAAAGCCTCATAAATTTATAGCATATCAGTCTTGGAATGTGTTAAAACTTTCTCTTTTATATCATTGTAGTGTTATGATATAATAGAAAATACCTGAGACTTAGGGTCACATTGACTTGAACACACACTGCAGTCCTTATACTTGAAACTGTATGAAGTTATACCTCAAACCCTGTTCTATTCCATTATAAAATAGGTACAGTAATGTCTATCAGAATCTTTTGAAATTAATTAAAATACTGATTTAATAATTCATATTATTTTCACCTTCAATTCCTATCACGTGAACACAATTTTTCCTTATAACTAAAGGGTTAAAGTATTTTTAAATAAATGTATATAAAGATATGGAAATTTTTTACCCAAAAGAACATTTTAATTAAACACTAGTTATTATAATATTTCCTATTTTTTTGAGCTCTTAACTCAAATGAAGTGGCCAAAGACCACTTAGCATGTGTGTTTAGCACATTTCTGTGAGTTCTTTATTTGCTTTGTCCAATATTTCACAAAGATAAATACTTTCCTTATATAATAGGTCTCTTTGCTACTTATCTTGCATTTGCTTCAAACTGAAAATAAACAAGGCACTTTCTCTAAAGTTAATAACATCTCAGTTATTTCACAGATTCTTTTTGTATAGAATAGGAAAGAAAAGGAAGTGTTCATTGTTAGAAGGGGAACATTGATTAAAAATTTAGATAAAACAAACATTAAGGATATTAGCGCTTGTATAACCCAAAATAAAAGTATTGAAAAATATTTCATTTTACAGATATTAATAATCTCAGTATACATTAAAGAAGACAAACTAAAATCTTCATTCTTATTTACAGCTTTTACTTCTTTACTTGATACTTAAGTTTCATGTTCAGAGTTTTTTCTTTTCAAATTATTTAATCCAAATTGAATAATTTTGTAGTAATAAAATGTAGTCAATTACTTCTCATTCAGTTTGTATCTTTTTAGAAAAATTAAGTTGATATTAAAATACTGATCTTAATATTTCATAATCAAGTATTTTGTAACATTGTAGGAAATAAAGTATTTCTTAGACCAGGATATAGTATTATAACAATTGAGACACTGAAGAGTCAAACTGAGTGTCAATTTTTTACCAGCACTTTAAATATTATCAGTGATACTTGGAATTTAACACTTAAATAAAAAACTATTTATAGCAATTTATTTTAGTTATCAATATTAACAAACTCCCTTTTAAATTATTAATTATATCTTCATCATGCAAAACAGGTCTGCAGTCAAAAATAACATTAGCTATAAGCTAGTTTAATCAAGATAATTCAAAAACATCTCAATAGTTTAGATCCATTACATTTCATATGTATATATGATTGACATAATTAAGAAATTAGTGAGCTCATTACTAAGTTGGAAGAGAAAAATAACAATTTTAAACTTTTCATTTTCTTCTGAAAACATATTTGCCTGAATAGTTTCCATTTCCATTTTTCTGAAAAAGCTTCTAGTAATGTAGTTATCAATGCAATAATAAATGTTAAAAAAGTTGGATGAAAGCCAAATTCATCAAATACTCCTCCAAAAGAACTTCCCATAGTCCATCCCAGATGACAGTGCCTTGAACATCTTTAACTTTTCCATCAGAACCATTTAACATTACTATGCTTCTGCGCAGCTGGAACATCACTACCATTGTCAGAACCAGGCAAACAAATTTATGATGATGTTCCTGGGAATATGAAACTAATGCAAAGGGGATTTCTCTGTAGTTCTTCATTAACATTTTATTCATTACAACAAGGGAGTTTTAAGAGTTTCCTTTTAAGCAAATTAGGTCACTAGATAAAAAACACACAGCTTGGAAACACAGTGTACTACTACATAGAACAAAAGATCTAGTTAATAAATTATGATAATGGGATTAGTAGTTTGCTAATGTTGAAAAGCACATTTAAATATTTTGGAATTAACTTATAGATGGACTATTTTTCATATGTTTATATTATCTTTGCCTTTTTCATGATTTTTTGCCACTTTTTCTCTAAATGTGTGCAGAAACTCTAGATACTTTGAATCATTTAAGATGAGAATCTTTTATATAGGCAGAAGCTAATTGTTTTCATGTTAACTGAGAACAAAAAGATGAAGAAAGGTAATCAAGAAACTGAACCTAGGAAGCTATCTTCTTGGTAGAAGTGATTTTTATTTTTCAATAAATATTAAAATATTTGATAAAGATTATTTTTTCAAAAACACAAATATGTCAATTCTTCATATATCTCCCTTGATCCAGATGTAAATTACTTTTTCATCGGACTTGAAAGTACTTTAAAATGTTGAACATCTTAGGTGAAAGCATTGACATTTTTTTCTTTCAAATTGTTTTTCATGTGCTCCAAAATGTTCTGTTCACTACAAACTTGTTTTAATATTTAATAAGTAGGTTAAATGGAGGCTTAGGAGAAAATAGGGGATAAGCTGTGCTAATTCACATAAAGCACTGGTAGGTTGTGTTCCCCAGAAGTAGCCGTGAAATACAGGTTAAGAAGTATCTAATATACTCAGGGCAAAGGAAGCCAGATAGAACAGATGAAAGGGCTGAAAAAGGGTAGGATCTATCTTTACATGTGAATTGCACATCACAGTTTCATCTCCAGACAAAGAGACCCTGCATTTTGTACCCTTTGTCCATCAATTATTACATGCAGGTTGAAGGATGTGCTATCTAAGCATACATGAGGAACTGTTCTTGTTCAGCCTGAGAGCAAATTCAAAGAGACAAGGCAGGGGCAAGACTGACATGCACAGACAAAACTCAACAGCTGGGGCATGGTACACTGGTCACCTGGGGATTTGAATAGGACATCAACAATGCACTACACCTACCACTGAATTATTAAACCAAATATCTGGTGACATTATATTTATGTAATGACTTGTAGTTTATCAAATATTTCATTCATTCTGTTATTAGATACTGATAAAACTGTTACAAATATAGTATAGTATATGTATCGTATTTAACAGATAACTATGTTGTAATTCAAAGAGAATTCTCTTGCCTCATTTTAGGTAACATTATACTTGAAATATGACTCAATCATATGTCACTATTATTAATGTTTATTATGTTTGACACAGTGATGTATTTCATTGATTTTTAAGGATGAAAAAATTGTTGCACTATGAATTCGAAGAAATTGCCCAATGTTGCAGAGGCAATAAATTAAAATAAAGTTTATATCCAGTTATTATGAGAACATTATGTTGTCTCAATATTTTAAATCATTAACTCTTTATACATACATATATATGTATATTAGAAACCACATATTTCAGAAAGGAAATTAAAACATACTCTATGTCTATATATGCTCTGTTAGTAAGATAGTCATTATTACATAACAAAAGGCCAGTTATAGAAAGCAAAAGATGTTCATGGCACAAAGAGATCAGAAGGAATGCTCATAGTCCTCAGTCTAACATGATAAAGACAATCAGGAGATTGATGCTAGAAAAATAAGCATTTGGTAAGGAAGTTGTTGAAGGATGAAATAAGAGAAGGCATACCTAGTGCCTTATATTGTACCCAATGCATGGAAAAATTTAACATCTATTCCTGTATTGAATTAATCACTAATTTTAGGCAAGCAGGAAGAATAACCAAAACCCAAATGACAGATAACATGAAATACAGAGTGAGGGGGAAAAAGTGAAACAAGAGGTTATGATGCCAAGGAACAGGTAGACAGGGGTCAATAGATAATGAGCTTTGTGAAAATATTAAGGAGTTTCTCCATATTTTGAAGTAATGGAGAGACATCTCAAAAAGAGTATCATTTTAGCATTCTACACTATGTAAGTCCATCTGGTAACGTTTTGGAGATAAACGTAAGAGGACAATGCGACAAAAATCAAGGCTATCAGCGAAACTATGCTATTACAATTCAAGGACAGATGATCTTGTACAGAACTAGGACTGTAGGACTTGAGTTTAAAAATGAATACATATAGTTTATAAATATTTGGAATTCAAATGAAAATTTCACACAGACACAACTGTCATTGATGGTTCCACACTGTTAATTTAGGTTACTACCTGAGTCTTTGGTAAGCTGTCATCTATACATTTGTGAATTTTGATTTAGAGGGTACAACAATGCATCTCAATAATTACTACTGTGGGATGCAGAGTGGGAGGAGTCAAGCATGATGACTTAAGGTTGTGAGTTGCATGCTTAAATGCATAATGGTCACCATTTGAATGAAATGCATAAATGAAAGGATACAAGGATGAAGATTCCAGTTTTGAACTTCACAGATATTAAATACTTGTGAGAAATATCTGTGACAGTATAAATACCTGTAAAGCATCTTGTGGCCATGAAAAATTGGTCTAAGTACTGAATCAATATAAAATAAATTTTAAATATAAAGAAATGAACAATTTCTAAACGTGTTTCTCTGCACAAGGAATAGAATGTATACAGTCAAATGCTACACATCTCACAAAGTTGTCAGCATTAATCACAGTTCTGTACCAATTTACCCAAACAAGACCTTACAAATCTCAGCCCAAGGTTTTAGAAAACTACTCCAATCATTTAAAATGGACATCTGATTTGAAATTTGCTTGGTATTCCTGGTCTTTGGTATTCCTGGTTTACATCAATTTTTATGACATCGAAGGAAATCAATTTTATAATACTCTTTGTATTAAAGTAATGTAATAATGCATATAGTTTTGACTTCTAAGGCAGAGATGAAAATGCACACACACACACATACACACACAAATATTTCTTTCACTATTCAAATTAGAATGTTCCTGTGATATCTCTCAGAAGCTGAAATGTCATAAGTGAAGAAGCGATTACCATTAAATTATATGGAAGTAATTTAGAGAATTCCCAGAACTAAGTATTAATCTATCAAATCTTATCAAATAACACATGAACCCTAATATACAAAAAAGGAATTTTATGCTAAATCATATCCTCCAACAGCTGCATAAAATATAAATAATATATGTATAGCATAGGGTTACTTACCAAAATCATGAAAATAGTGGACTGGAAGGCTGCCATTGCAATTTGGTATGATGAGGCCATGGGGTATTGGGGTGTGACCTGTAGGAGAGAAAGGAAAAGGGTCATTTATTAATATCTCACCATTTTCTGAATCTATCAAGCAGGTAGGTTACTACCACCTACATTTTCTTCTATGTCTACCTGGTCTGGTGTTAAAGGTGTAGATTTGTGGCTAATGTGGAAGATTTGAAATATGATTATCCACTTGACTGCTTAGCCTCCTGAGTTTTTCTTTCCAACAGTTCTTTGTAGGTACTCAAAACATACTACAAACCTTTACTAACCTTAAGTTCTCTTTCAAAATTAAAGTCTTACTTTTCTTACAATCATTGTAGCATGATAAATCGTAGCAGAGGCCTGGCTCAAGTGGTTCAAATTCAGTTCCTGGATAACTTCATATTTCAGGTCATTGCTATTGTGTTCAGTTTGGAGTCACATCTTTCCTCATGCAATTACATCAGTTCTTCCTCTGTCAGTTCATGATCATTGGGTGCCAAAAACGTTTCAACATGATCTTCATCAATGCACACAAATACACCTTTCTTAGTCAAAGTCACTACTGTCACTTTATTTACTGTGTTCAGTCCTACACTTCTACATCTGTCCAATGCTTCAAGACAAAGTTTCCTCTAAACATTGTTTTTCATCAAAACTGTGAGCACAATGTACTATAGTGGAGAACTACAGGTGTTTTGGCGGTGGGTGTGGTGTGGAAACAACACCTGAAGAGGGAGATCCTACACCACTGCAAACAGCATTGCAAAACAATATCATTTCAATAAACAAACCAACAAAAAACCCTGTTAGCCTATCAAGAGCATCTCCAAGGTAGCAAGTATCAATTTTACATAGTAGAATTTCCAGACCTCATATAAAGATGCACATTTGTCCTTTCTGTCAACACACATTAAAATTCAGCACATTTTGTGTATATAGTAAGTTTAATAATGGCTGTTAGGCCTTCATCATGCTGCTGCAGCAACAATGTTGGTGTCTCTATAATGGGTGTGATCAAAAAAATTTTCCACATAAATTGTTGTAATGTATTCCCAGATCCCAAAAATAACCTACTAAATCATAGCAAATTGGATTATTCTTTCAGATTTCCAGGAAAAATCCACTATACTAATGTTGGTCTTTCACAAAAGTGAAGTGGTACAGTAACATCTTTCAAATAACAGGTACTTGTTTTTGTGTACATATCACACTCACCAACTCACACATACAGAGAAACAGGGAAAATGTGTGTGAGTGTGTGCACAGCATCTGTGTATCTATAATACTCATGCTTAGAATACTACAGTACAGAATCACTTCATAATGAAAGCACAGACCTTGTATAACAAATAAGACAGAAATGAATTTGGCAACCATTCAAGAATAATAATTCTATCGGGATTATGTATTTTTTCAATACTTTTCTACTGCTCCCCACCTCCCCTGCTGTTTTTCCTGACCCCAACCATTTCAAACACACTGAAAAAACAGCCACTCATATGGTAGAATCCACACAAAATCATGCAAGCATACAAAATAGATAACAGGGCCACAGGCCCTATCAATTATATTCTCCCTGTCTCTTAAATAAATTGACCTCACTTTCAGGTGAACTGACTTTTGTGAAAAAAATACCTTGCACTCAGTCTATTCTTGACAACTAGAGCAAATAAAATTTAGAATATTACTAAGATAACAAAAGCTAACACAGCTTTCTGTAATCTCAATTTTCTACTTTCATGTAAATGTGCTTTTCATCTTAATTGTCTGGATTGACACAGCCAAAGACAAAGAGCCTCACAGGCCAGGCTCCTATCAGCTTTATTAGAAAATGGACTTTATTGTCCAGCACAAAAGAAGATTTGTTGAAGGGAAAAACTGGAACAAAAGTTCTCAACTCAGCAAGATAAAGTCATATCCAAAAAAACTTACACAGCCTTATCATAAACAGAATGAGACACATAATAGAAATACAAAAACATTTTACTTGGAGGAGCTGAATATCAAAGAGTAAGCAATTGTCCTTTTCATATAATACCTCATTCTTTTTTTTCCCCACACATTAGATTTAATGTTTAGCCTGTTTTTTTTACCTCTGTTGTTTAAAAAAATAAGTGTTCTATTCTAAGTTGAATTAACTTAATCCTCAGTTAAATTATAGTCATATAAATTATGCATACTATGTACTTAAGGAAACACTTTCCATTGGTGGTTAAAACAGAAATTTCAAAGATATAATACAAAAACTGATTTAGGTATTAGAAAAAATCATCCTCATTTTCTAGCTTCAGTCTGAATTTCTAACCTTATAAACTTTATGCAATTTATTTTAAAAAGTAAATTTATATATATATATATATATCTCATTGAGTATTAGGAATTTTAGTATTCATTGTAGGATCCTTAGTGATAGAATTTACGTCTTCCATTTTTGTTTAAAATTTAACAAATTTTAACCAACATACACTCTCTCAGTTAGAGAGGAAAATTATTCTCTTCAATAAAATAAAATTCACTGGATTCAGGGACCAGATGTCATATATTTGCTACCTTACCTTTTGCCTCCCTTCCAACTTTTTCCTTACTCTCCCAAGCTTGTTCTTTTTTTCTCTGAGCAGGCTAACTCTGAGAGATGATATTTCGTGTTCTGGGCCATAACAGATATACCAGAAAATTAAGAGATTCTTCTCTTTCAGGATATATATAGCCCTAACTCTGCCTGGAACTTGTGTGCACATCTGAGTATGCTTTCAATGGCCAAAGACTAGGGAATTGGAGGTTTCCAATGGCTTATATGAGTGCTAAAATATCAGGGCAGTGGACATACAGGCAAATAACATATTTCTCCTACAAAGATTAGAAAAGTTTGGAAAATAGTGGAAAGACATGTCATACACCATTTAAAACCATCAACAAAGACATAATAATGAGAATTCATGAAAGAGTTTTGGAAAATAAAAATAAATAGCCACAAGCTTCTTCCATGATACTATGTTTAGTGAAATAAGTGAGACAGAAAAGACAATCACTGTGTTCACATAGATAAAACAAGCAAACAGATGAACTAAATGAAAGTTTAAACAAAAAGAAAGTTTGGGATCCTGGGACTACTTTGTGGTTACCACAAAAGAAGGGGTAAAGGTGGCAGGTAAGTCAGGACAAAGGGACAATGGTATGGAAACAGGTAGAATTGGACATTTAGGAGTGAACACAGAGTAATATATACATACTGATTCTCAGTGATGCACACCTGAAACTTGTATTAGAATGTAATTCTACAGAAGAGATAAGAGGAAAGGGAGGACAGGGGAGGGGAGGGGAGGAGAGGGGAGAAGTCACAGTAGATCATAATGAAGAACTGACCAGAGAGAATCTGGGAAAACTACTTAACTACCCAGAGAGCTTGGAAAAAAAAATGATATTAGACCAAGCCACGGAGGCTATAAATGATAGGTTAAGGATTTGGGAGAAATGTGAAGCCCTTCTTGATTTGTAAAAACACAGGCTTGACCAAAACTTTTCCTCAGATAAGTTTATCTTCAGTAGTAGTCCAATAGTTTGAAACTGGAATTACTAGAGAGCATGTATCAATTAAGTGACATTAAACTTAAATAAGTGGAAAATACTGGGCTGTGATTATAACTGATTATGAGAAATGCAGTAAAGATGGATATATCCATCAACAAAATAATTACAGTCATGGTAAAAACAATGAAAATAGGAGACTCAAATTTACCAAAATTTTAAAATCTAGTAACTAGGAAAATAGTCTAAAATAGGAAAATACAAGTATTGCTGATTTGAAGATGTAAAATATGATTTTGAATTTATATAATAAAATTGAATTTCCAACCCAGTAACATTTCTAGGATCATATTTTGATGTCTGTTTCCCAACTTGGCTTTTTAACTTTACTAATCATAAAACTTTAAGATTATAAAACATATAAAAACATCTTGTCATTTTGACAGCATTATCTATAATAATAATAAAAGTTGGACCAGTATTATAAGGTAGAGCACAATGTAGAGGAAATATATTCAGAAATAATGATAATAATAAAACTACTAAGAATGTCAGACACTGTTATAGTCAACAATATAAAATAATATATTTAATAGTAGAAACACGACAATAAGGCAAAAACATTTCAGTGTCATTTTAAAGACTGCAAAGTGGGTACTGAGAAGTAATTGTACCTGTTCACACAGCTAAATGGCAGGATTCAAATCAAAAGTTAGACTGACTCTAGACTCTAAAGTCTGAAGTGATACCAGTCAGGACAAGTATTTAGGAATGATTATATTTATGGGCTAAACATGAAAGTACTCATTATAGGAAAGACATAAATGTGTTCAGATTGAGATTCAGAAGAAAGTCCCTTCATAGATGTTAGATTTCAAGAAATATATAGTGATCATATAAAAAGAGGTGAAATATCATTCAGTGAATCAATTATCTTACTACATGCCTAATAGTATGTAGAGTGTTTTTTCTTTGAAAATTACTCTAACAAACTATATAACTAAAAATTAAAAATGTTATATAGCCCAACTATCAACCAATAACACTATCTATAAAAACTATTCAAAGTATTAAGTCTATAAATGTTACCTATATTACTGACACACATATACACAAAGCACAGTTTTCTAATAATCAAATGTTAAAAAAAAAAAACCTTTGTGCTCAGCAATATCTATCTGTGTTTATTCATTCAATAGGTCCCCCAGTTGTGTTTTACATAATCATTAGTAATGGGAATAAACATCAGAGAAAATAAAAATTCTATTCAAGATCAATAAAGCAATGATGTAAGAAGAAAATATGAATATATTGGTCCTCAAAGTCACTTTCCAGGAACTTATCTTTCTTAGTAAACTCAGAAAAACAAAGTAGAAAATATATGGACACTGGTATCCACATATCTGCATTCTAATATGTGAAATTTAGTTCATCAAGGCAGTGTGCTAAAGCCATAAACCACCTTTAAAACATAATTAAAACTCTACATGTAATTATTTAAGCAATGCATTAATTATGTGAAGAAAGTTATGAAAACATTGAGTATGAAAAATAAACTCTTAACACCTTCATACCATGAGCAGCTACCATACAACAGATGTTCTAAACAAGAAACTTATGAGGAAAAGCACTTGAAAATGAAACTATATTTTTCTTACTTCAGAAATACCATGCTATGGAAATGTATCAATAATAAAAATCAATAAATTTACAGTAAGGGTCAAAGTAGTTGGTGTTGCAGAATAGAAAATAGTATATAATACATTGATCCTTTAGCAATCTTCTAACTAAAAAGAAGAGGGGAGAAAGCTAATTACTTTAGCAGGTATCTGAAAATGGTAGATTAAAACAAGCTAATTATATGTTCTAGAATAATGACTTACTTTGATGAAAGTAAGTTGAGGAAAGGCATACTGTGATTCAGGCAACGAAATATTAGATTTTACTAATTACAACATAATCCTGATCTATTTAACTGTCATTAACCTATTTTAAAGATGATTAAATAGAAATAGAATCCATTATCAAATAAAAATATCTAGCACATTCCCAATACTACACAAGATAAACTGAAATTCCAAGGATGTTTGTAAGATACTGAAATAAAACATTTACCAGGTCAATTGCCAAAATGAGTTTAATTACCTTCTTTTTCTAATAGCTAAATTTTTGGTGGTATGTAGATATTTACTTACATCAATGTTAGAGAAATAAAATTGTAGAAACTGATCAAACAGACACATCACAAATTGTTTAGTTTTTATCATAGGACATTTTAATTTGCATATTCTCTTGTATGAATATTTTGAAATGAATATTGAAAGTCATATAGCCATGGAATTGAACACATTTGTTAGTTTGATTTTTTTTTCTTTTTTGACTATAGTTTATCTACCACCAGATTTCAATACATGAAAAAGTCAAATTAAACTCATCTCCATTCCTCTCATCTGTAATATTCAGTAATAACAATAATAATGATTTTACTTGTTATATTATTCCACCTTATTTTGAGAATCATTAAATGAACTGTAGTCAATGAGTAGTGTACCTTGCACACAGAAGGCACTTATAAATTTTACAGATATCAACTGAGATATTCTTTGGAATACAGGATCCCCACATTATCTGATAATAGAGCATTCCTGTGAAAATTACATAAGCTAAAATGGCATAAAGCTAAGACACTATTACCATTAATTTATATGAAAAAGTTTCCATTTTCCCAGACCCAACAATAACATACAAAATCACACCACATAACACATAAAACCTAAAATAGCACAAACATATTGTAAAAGCAGACATGAGATGGCAATTTCACAGCCTGTATTGAGCAGTTCAAGGAACTTGCCTGTGTCACTCTTGCTGTCACCAGTGCTTATTGCCTCCAAGACGACTTGTACACAAATGCTGAATGCTTTTTACCTTTTACCATAAAAATGTAAATCCTCTTCAGATTTCTTTCAGTTAGCAAAATACAGAAACTACTATAACTTATGAAAGTGAAGTACCAGAATGGGAATTTTGAAAAACAAGGGTACCTCAGGCTCTCTTGCCTCTCCCAGGTACCATATACCTGGGAGTCTTTATTCTTCCCCTTTTCCTAAATAAACCTTTCTTTTCAAGACAAAAAAGAAAAAGAAAAACAAGGGTACCCCTATTTCAGTTTATAATCATAAAAGAACTATCACTATTCAATTATCTTCAATTAATAAAACATTAGCATGTCACCTCTTACTAACTCATATATTGACTATCTTATTACAAATGGTATATCCATGATGTTTCCTCTGTAGATTGGCTCTCACACTCATCTGTTCATTTATTCACCCATTCCACATGTATTTTTAAATTTTTTTACCAATCTCTAAAAGAAATGAAATTATAGTTTCTACAAAGATAAATCTCTGCTATCAATAAACTTACAAAATTTCTGGTAATATGAATTAGAAAAGTGTTAAATAAAATTTGTTTAGTACTACATTAGAGAATGAGACTAGTACATAACCTGAGGAGTAGTAAGTAGTAACATAAGATGCCATCATGAAAAAGTGATAAAAGTTACATGGAAAAATTTGCTGAAGTGAAGTATCATGTTCCGTGTTTCAAAGATAAGAAAGCAAAGCATACCCTGGAGATTGCCAGAGCACATACAGGCTAAAATAGAAGGGAAGACAGATAATATAAAATTCATTTATACCTATTTTTGTATATATAACCTCATGTTCAAATGTGAGTATATAGACTAGAGAAAAAGGCAAACAGGAGTCCCTAAAGATAGCCTTTCTCTATCTTTAGTGTTGTTCTTGTGAATTAATCTATGTCTTCAGTAAACTGTATAATAGAGAGATATTACCTATGGAAAAGAAGACATTTTAATTTATGAACAGTCAGTCAAAATCAACATTGCACATTTATCAAATTAATTCTCACACAAGAAAATGCAGGGTTCTAAGGGACAGAGACACATGATAAACAGGTTGATTCATGGAGCAAAAAGAAGACCTTGGGATCTACTGAACAAATGATCCCAAAGACCAAAGAAAGGGCTATTATATAAGTAGATAGAAGTGAACTAACTGTAAGTAAATATTTAGAAACTATGGATAAATGACTAATATCTTTTTATCATTGAATTTAAGCTACATTATAATTATCCTTGAAATATGTTTGTCTTGTGAGTTTATTATACTAGACCTATGTTTTGACCAGCATAGCTCTTGAGTGTCATACCTAAGAGAATTTGTACAAATTCAGGGGAAAAAAATGCCATGTATATAAGTTTATAATGATCCACAATTTTTCAGTTTCATCTAATGCACATTTTTAATTTTCCTTCAATGTTCTTACAAATATATCAATGCTCTATTTCTTTAAGAAATGTAGAAATTAGTAAAGTTGAACTTCAACTTGAATGTTATGAGTTTAAAAGTCTATATTAATCATTCTCCTCCTCCCCCAATGGACTAGTGATTAATCAACACATGCTTATCACTTTTATTAACTCACTTCAGATTCTCTTTAAGAGGACAAAGCTTTTAATTCTAAGGAGTAATTGTTTTTCTCTTTAAAAACCACACAGCAATCCTTCAATAAATTAAATGACAATCTTTATTGGTGCCCATATAATCTGTTGTAAACTGGTCAACAGAATTAGTCACGGTATTAATGTTCCTGTTTCTTCCTGATATGTTACAATGCATCCACATCGGAAATGCTTCCTCTTTCCTAAAACATGGCCTTAGTCACAAACTTATATTGCTTTTGCAATGTGTATAATTGCCTCAAGGAATTCTCGCTCCCATAACAGACCTCAAAAATATATGTCTCAACAGTAGTAGTTTATTTTTTTTCTCACACAGCAATTCAAAGCGGATGTTTAGGACAAACAAGAAGGTTTCCTACATGTATGAGAGCCATAGCCTATGGCTCCAGTACCTCAGGAAATTATTAGAGACATAGGGAGGTAATCAACGAAATTCCTTCTGGCAGGCAAGGTGCCTTGCAAAGCCTGCTCATAAACATTTAGTTATTGCTAACAAACAATGACTTATTTGGGTCTCACATCTTCCTCGTTTCTGAATAAGAGTTTGTTACCCTTGCATGACAACGGCACATTTGGTATCTGAGAGTGTAGTGGAGCTTAGGGGTAGATAACAAGTCTTCAAGCATAGCATTTTGGAGCTGATGGAGAAAACTGACGTTTGACACTGAACTGAATTTATAGAATCGATGCAACTTTAGTTTGTTCATTTTGGGGAGAGGATGAGTAATTTCTGCCTGTAGAAAGTACAGTTTTCACAGATATTTGTGGGAAATTATGGTATAGATTGCTAAAGTCCTCCCTAAATCAGAGTGTCTTTCTACTCGCTGGGCACAGTTAGGTGTATTCCGAATGCCCCCACATAAAGAGTGGCTGTGATATTGCCAGTGACACTGAATGGAAGAAATGTGTTTCTATTCTGACCAAAGCTTTTGTGAGTAGGCACATCCACCAAGAGAGGGTATTAGTGTCCTGAAAACTTATGAGTTAGAAAGTTCCCCTTCAATCAACCACATCAACTCAGCTGTTATATGACTGAAAAATAAACTAACATTGTACCAAGGCACTCCGGTCTTGGAATCTATAAATGTTAGCTTACCTGAAGTAACATAAACCAATAGTAGACATGGAAAGCAGACTCTAAGAAGTCTCTGAAGGCATTACTAGTAGAAAGCATTGGAATTAGGCTAAGAATTAAAGTGTGAGTTGACTGTAAGAGAAAAATCTCCTATTTTATATTCCTTCAGTGAGGTCCCTTTTCTAAATTTTATGACAACACTTTTGAAACAGCTGTTACAGTTTTACTGCTTAAACCCCTGCTTAACTCTATACTCACTTCCTGTCTCACATTTGTATTAGGTATAATCCTTTCCTATTCTTTTTCAGTTCCATGAATGTTTCATGCTTTCTCCCTATTGCCTTAATAGAAATTTTCTTTGCCTGAAATTCAACTCTTTTAAAACATCCTGCTTATTTTTTAATGATACAGGATTTACCCGCTCAGGAGTGGTCACCATAGCCTTCTCATCACCAAAACATCCACATTTCTCCACCATATTCCATTGTGTTCTCCTCTCTCATGTTTTTTATTCCCCTCTCTCTTTCTCCACTCCTGTATATCTGAGATCTGTGGTCTGAGGAATATAATTTTATTAACTTTTCCAATTACTACTCAAACTTTGACCTTAATATTACTTTCTCCAGTGTTGTTGTAATAAGCCTCAGGCTATTAGGGAAAAAGGGAAACCCTATTATATAAGTTGTCTTTTACAGCACCTACTCTGCACTCACTCATTTACCAAGTATATACTCTTTTCTTTATAGCAGAATTGTTTTAAGTGTTAGGTATTAGACAATATATTGATTGCACACCCATTTTCCTGAATTTAAACCATTTTGGTTGATAAGGTATTGGTTAAAATAAAAACCATACCCAGTGATGTTAATTTTAAATATTATTCTTCCTCATCTTAATCCCCTCTCTATTAATATTTCCTTTGTAAAAACTTGCTTAAATGCCTTTTAGTTTATAAATATCAAACTTCCCAAAAGTCATTGACATGATGTTATGTATGTGACAATCAATTGTAAGATTTGATTTTGAAAACATGCATATAAGTCCACTAATGAAGAGAAATAAGACAGACAATGGGGTCAATCTAAGCAAATGTTACTATTTGGTAAAAATGGGTAATGCATTTGGTGATGGAGAGAAATGAATAAATTTAGGAGCCAATTAAATGGTAAAATTCACAGGCCTTGCTGAGATTGGTTATTCCAAGAGAAAAGGTATATAATTAGAGTTAGTTCCTACTGAATATTTTGCATTATCCCTCACTATTTTATAGAGCACCAAAACAAACAAACAAACAGGGTTGGAATGAAAATCAAGATTTTTGTCTTAATTTTTTTAGGTTGGAGATATCTGAGGACTCTAAATAGAGATATCCATAAATAAGAACATATGTATTTCAGGATCTCAGAGGATATGTGTGGAATGGGATCATGGCTTTGAAAATAAGAGCTTATAAATAAAAATTGATACCATGGGCAAGGACTATATTCCTAGAGAGAATATAAGAAGAAACTAATATGTTATAGAATCTGGCTAGGAAACAGAATAATTAACAAGGAAATCTGTCATATGGTGACCATGAAGAATTAGGAAAACCTGGAGAGTGCAGTGACAAGGTAAACAAGTGAAGAGAAAATAAAAAAAAAAAAAAAAAAAAGGATTGAAGCCTGAGCAATTTATATTGGATATTGAATTATAGAATTGGTGGCTTTAGTGAGAACTGAGTCAACGGAATAATATGGTAGATACCAATTTTGTTTAGCAAATGGGTGAGAGTGAGTACGTATTACATCTATTGATATCACAATGATCCTGACCAGGAAATGGGTGAAATTCAATTGAAGTGACTTATGCTAATAATTTTACTTTTTTTAAATAATTTTAGAGGTTTATTTATTTATGCATACAAGAACTGTGGTATAGGCCAGAGATGTGGGGTGTGAAAGGAATCACCAGAGACAGAGTGAGAGAAAATAGGTGGATCTACCGAAATACAATGCTGAGGGGAGCAGCTGGCAACAGGAGAGATCTGCTGCACCATGTGGATCACCTCCTTGGCGGGGGAACAAGCTCGTGCTTTAGTGGCGGCAGCACACTTCATAGTTCTGAGACTTAACCCCATGTGCCACCAGGGAGGCCTTCCTTAAAATTATTATTATTTTTAAATATTTATTTGTGCATACAAAAACTGGGGTACAGGCCAAAGTTACAGCGGGTGAGAGGATACCCAGAGACAGAGTGGGGAGCATAACAGGCAGATTGACCGAAATACACTGCTGAGGGGAGTAGTGGGAGAGAGAGAAGAGGTCTGCTGTGCCATGTGGGTCACCTCTCTGGCCTGGGATTGAACCTGTGCTGCAGTGGCTGCAGATGCCTCATAGTGCAATGCTTATCCCCTTGCACTACCTGGAAGGCCCTTCTGCTAATAATTTTAAATTAATGGAACCACATTAATCAATAAATATACCTGGCAAGAATAGGCAAAAGTTCTCCAAGATCTCCAAGAGAAATAACCCCCAAAATTAACTGGTGGCCTTGCAAATTTACCTCTTGAGTGGTGAGAAAATATGGAAGCTAAATTAAGTCAATATGAGATGATTTTTGATTCCATGTTTATATTATTTCTGAAGACTTCTCCAGATTTTAGTAATCACTGGAGGAACTAACTACAAAAAGCAACTTACTTCTCTCTAACAATTTGACATTGCAAGGAAAGATCCAGACGTCCAATACCACTAGTTTTGTGTTGGTAAACTACATCTCATCTCACCTTAAGGATTAATACCACCCCCATCTATTACTGTGAATTAAATTACATGTCTGAATTACTGTTTTTTATTGTATATACAGTGCATATATGTTGTGTGTATATATATATAGTATATACACATACATATACATATCATGTCTTTTTAAAATTTATTTCATTATTTTTGTAAATCATCATAGTCCCCATATTTCTCCCACCACTATATCACCTGTGAACCTCTTTTGTTTTTTTTTAATTCCCCCATTTTGACCCTTCCTTTACCTCCTTTGCTGTATGCCTCGGTTCTATGGTTAGCCTGTTAATTTTGACATTTCCTTGAACTTTTGTTTGGTTTCTCTATATTCTAATTAGAAGTGAGACCATCCAGTATTTATCTTTATCCTTCTGACTTATTTAAGCTAGCTCCATCCATATTGCCAAAATATCATGAGTTTGTCCTTTTGATTACTGAGTGATATTCCATCATATAAATATATAACTGATTCATTCATCTATTTTGGTCACTTGGGTTGTTTCTACATCTTGGCTAGTATAAATAGTTGCAGGCTTGGATAATTGTAATGTGGATTTCCCCTGTAATGTATTATAAGTGAGTCATAGGTAAATGTTCTCCACACAGATGGAAGTTAGTATGTTACTATCTGAAGGGAAAATTATAGTATAGCCATTTTTCAGAGTAGTTTTGCTATAAAGGGAAGAAAACAAGAAGAAAATATATATTTCAACCTTAAAAATAATTGATAATGTGAAGTTACTGAACTGAGAATATAACTTTTAAAAGTCAGTAAAAGATTCTCTTTGTTTAGACAGTTCTGAATGGGCCTATTTTCTTCCCTTCTTCAGTTTCTCAGCAGAGTGCTGATGCCAATTAATTAAGCTACTCTGAAGAGACAAAACCTAGGCTGATGTCATCGTGCATCATAGGCAGAACAAGGGTCCTGCATATGCATAGTCCTTAGTGTTGGGGTATAATGAACTCTTGGGTAAAAACCCTTTGATGGCATTTCTTTAATCAATTGTCCTAAAATTCTTTAGGCTCCTATTTCTCTACCTATCTATCTATCTATCTATCTATCTATCTATCTATCTATCTATCTATCTATCTATGACAATGGGCTGGGGTTGGGAAATGCTCATTCCCTCTTGGTGTGCCCTTTCCTCATCACATGCCCCGTGTCAAGCCTGCTAAGTAAGACAGGTCTCCTTTGCTGGGACTTTGGCCATGAAACATGTAAAACTTGTATGCCTGGCCCATGTGGTTGGAATGCAGAAATTCACAGTATTACATTTGCTCTGCTACTTCTACTTAAAATTTTTCCCCTAAATAAATCCTGTTATATCTCTGGCATCAAAATTGTATATCTGTGACCATTTTGCATGACATTGTGTCAGCATATAACTATAATAGATAAAGTAGTCATGTCATCTACTTTATAGAGTAATAGTAGTTGCTCTATAGTCTATTATATTCCAATAGATAAGCACCCATAAAACATTTCAAGAACAGATAGTCATCACAACTACACACATTACTAAAAATCAAAGTCTCAAGTCTTTCTGAGGAATAAGAAAATAAAAACACAGCTTATATTTTAACCAAGAAATAACAACAGTCAAGCAAAGTTTCAGTATCCCACTGCTGCATACAAGTTATCCACAGGAAAAAAAAATCCTAATTTATCCTGGAGCACTACAATACAATGTATGTATCTTCACAAAGTTAGCATGTAGCATAAAACTTCATCTACTTTAAATTACTTTTGTCTGGATTCTCAAAATCATCTCACTTCCATTTAGTTCCAGAAGTCTATCCTTATTGCTAATAACAAACATATAGAAATCATGCAGGATTTCTTAAAACATAAATACTTGACTTTTTAAATATTTTTTCCTCATTTTTAACAGAACCCAAGATGGGGAAGGGCTATAGCATGTGCTTGTAACAATGTATAATACTTACTGTCACAGATACTTGTAGCTGTACAATGTTTCCATAGTCATAGTCATTGGATAGATAACATGAATTTCCTTAATATGTCCCAAATATTCTAGTATCAGCAATGAAATATGTTCCTTTTGATCAAATGCCAACTACATATTTGGATATTTGTTATGAAAGCTGTTAATTGGTATATGATCAGGCAGAAATTGCTTTTAAAATAATCCTTGACATTTCTGTCATAAATCATCATGTCACATTCAGCTCTATCACAGTAGTTTATAAGAAGAGAACATAAACATGACACAATTTGTCAATAAAATCCAGTACAGTAGAGTATCCTATGATATGCTATAAGATTGAAGAAAAAAATCAAGCACTTCAGATTTGAGACTGATGGCCAATTGCCATTAAGAACCTAACCTGACTTTTCTATGACAATAACTAAAATATATTAAGCCTGAATTAAATCCAGATATACTTTATTAAATATTTTAATTCATGCAGGGTAATAAATTGAGTTTTTTCTTCTACCCCAACTCAGAAAATTTATACAGCTACATCTTATTAATGAATATATCACTGTAAAACAGAGAATAGTGTTTACAGAAGCAAAATTAAAACATTGTATACTATCTAACTGGCCAAAATGTTTCGCAAAGCCATTTTGATTTCTATTTTTTAGGCATACTCATAAGAATATAAGCAGGTCAAATTATCATACAGAATGATAGGAAGAGTTTTTTTTTCCCCCATAGAATGCAGAATGCTGTATGTTTTTATCTATTCATTTGACTTTAATGGATATATTATTCTTTTTTCTCTTTCTGGCTTAAATAAAGAGCTAACCCCAAACAGTATAAAGAATACAAGTTCATGAATGCACCAGATGTTTGATGCAATATGTAAAACCTGTCACATGTAGTAAAAGTTATTTGTAAAAGAATATCTGAGTAAATAACTACTATTCATCTGCTGTTTTTTCAGATTATGCACAGACTTTTATATAAATTATAAAAGGTGGTTCCATAGATGAAAGCTGTTTGTAATTTGTAGAGACCATTTTCTTGTCAACTTGGTATTCTTTCTCATAGCTTTTTCATTATTAGGCAAACCAATTAACTGTGTTCAGAGTAAGCTACATATGCTAAGTACACAATTTGTATAAAATTCTAATCTGTTCATTACCTTTATACTAGTGATTTTTTCTCCTGACTTGGAGTAGTGGGTTCATTTTTTTAATAAGAATTTTGTGTTAAAAATGGCATGTTGAAATGCCTGACATGAGAATTCTCAAACTGTCTTAACTAGATTTTGGCATTTAATAAGCTGTAAACTGCTGAAGCTATTTGCAGATGAAGTCTCATTTTTGTCCATCAGCAGGGGGCTGGAAGCATAATTAATTGAGTGAAAGTTAAAAGACGGACAGCACGGTTACATTTATGCAAATATTGCAGCAGAACATCTAACAGAAGAGAAAAATAGCTTGCAACCAATTGGTTTGGTTTTGGACCAAAATCCACAGGGTCCATTTAAACCTTGCAGATTGTGCATCTGACAATTAAGACTTATAGTGTTTTTTAATACTAACTGTGATGGTAGGACTAGTAGGCAAAAAGTCAAAGTCCAGAGAGACAATTCTATTTCTGTTCTCATCCTTTTTTTAACCTCTCATGAATGTTAAAATATCCTTGCAAAAAAATCAAAAATCAAATAATGCATGTGTGTGCAACCATATGCCAGGCTCTGCTGTTTGTTTCTTTTATTCATATCCCGGGCATATGTACTCTTGCACACCAAAGGTTCCATTTAATTAAAGTTAGTTAAAAGCTTAGACCACAGAGATCAGGACAGCTGCTTGAGATATTAACCTGGGTGCTGTTCGGGGACAGCATAAAGCCTTGGCTTGTATTCTGTCTCCTATTTCATATTTTGGTGGGGTTTTTTTTCCCAGTAGCTTTTGCCTCAGAAGATCACTGAATTTCCTTAAATGGTTGGGAAACATGAGCTTCCCCAATGATCACAGGAAATTTCAAATTGAAATTTTGCATCTTCTCATTTGTATGTTTTTCCTGGTGACTGTCAGGATCTGCATGACTACCTTAGTGATTGTTTTTTGACTGGTCCCTTTGTGTGTGTGTTTGGTTTGTTGGCTATTCAGCAAGACACCGATTCCCATAGAGACATTTTTGAAGTATTCTTTTGTTTTTAGCTCTTATATTTCTGTTCTTAGGGAAGGTGTGGTTGAAGTTTTTATTCTAATTTACTTTTTTTTAATGCTACAGTAGAAGCTACATTTATTAGCAAAACACGAATGGGCTCTGTGTGTATGTGAGAATTCTGTTTGTGTCTCTTTGAAGCATTGGCAAACAGTCTTTAGAACTTTTGGAAATAGCCTTAAATTCAATTATAAATATCACTAATCCTTCTATTTCAAGTTTTATGAAAGTTTAACTCTAAAAACTAATAGAATACAATGTTTAATGTCTGCCAGGAGATATGAAAATTTTAAAAACCAACCGAAATCAAAAACTGGTCCATGGTACATTCATAGTGAATGCCTACGTTTCTAAAACAATCTAAACTCAAAGATGGAGAAATATAAAATAGTGTAGAAAACTAATGATGTAAATTAATTTACATGCAAGTGTTCCACATTTATGTGGATTTCCAATATTTCATGAAAGTCTACTCATTACAAAATACATTGCTTGATAACTATATATCCTTCATTCAAATTTACATTTAGCCCAAGGTGAAAGTATTTTTATATATTGTAATTTTTAATAAATATTAATTTGTAATTAATCCTCAATATTATCATCTCAAATATGGAATATGAGTGCATAATTTCCAATATGATCAATCACATTTGATTACTAAAATGTCCCTTTGTAGTTAAGTACATTGCTGTTATACCCTTTTTAAAACAGTCTGAAATATTTTAGGATTTATAGTTCAAAGACAGAATCTGAAATGTTATTAAATCCTTTCAGAAGTTAATACGATTTACTGCACATTTTTATCATGAACACACAGAGCAATATCAAGTGCATTATGCACCTACAAAAATATATAGAGAATATATGTGTTATATACATATACAACTATATATAAAAAAATATACCAATACTGAGAAGGTTTTGGTTACTTTATTAAGTGAAGAATCAAGAAATGTTTCTAAAGTAAACCATTTATTTGGAGGCAAACATTTGTTCAAACAAAAATAATTTTCTACCTATATTATGTCTTTACATAAATTTTGAAGTAAGAGTCTAAAAGTGTCAGCATGTTATTTTTGCAGGGTTTTACTTCAATAATCATTTTATTTTTATTCTGATAAATTAGAGCAACTTTAGATATTTTGAGACAATCCTAACTTCAGAATTTTAAACTGTTTGAGATGTTTGATAATTATTATGTGTTTGTGTCTCTTTTTGAGTTTAATGTTCTAAAATGCAGACATTATTTTTTTCCAAAGCAGAAGTTGTCTATCTCAGTAAATGAAGTATCCCTTACTGAGAAATGAAAAATTCAATGTGTGTTGCCAAAGAATACTCTGACTCACTGAAAATATTAGAAAGGAATCTCTACCTTTTGTTATTACATCACCATTTTTGTTTTTTTCTATAGATTCTAAATTAAATAATGCAATAAGTATTTTTTCAGACATAATAAAGTAAAATAGCAAATAACAATTATAATATATATAAATCTGGGGATACTTATCTTAAAAATACAAAAGTAGCTTTTGGCAGAGAAAAAATGTCCTTTGTCTACTAGGTAGTTCAAATGACAAACTATGTTATATTCAACTAATATATGTCATAGTTTTGTGTCTTATTTTCAAAAACAAAACTCAGAGATAAAGTTATATAGTTTTAGAATTACTGAGCATATATGTTACTCATGATTAATAAAGAGAAAAGTTTCAAGCCTAAGGAAACAATAAGAAAAAAAAAAATCAGCATCTGCCTTTTGGTATATATCCCTGGGGATATCTACTAGTTAAAACTGAAAAAGGAATAGCAATAAAATTTCTAATGGTTGGAGTTGAGCTTGTAACCTTTCTTGTCTTGGGAACCTCATGAAGAAAGAACATGATAAACACAAAATCACTTCTTACAAAGTTGTTTGTCAAATTTATCAAGGTAGAGTATTACATATTACACTTAGGGGAACAATTAGATTTTGGCTAGTACTTATTGAAGCTAGAATGTTTCCAGAAGCAAATCTGAGTAAAAGGCCAAATGATAAGTTATATTTTCCTTACTTTTCTACTGACATTATTAGATTTTTTTTATAATTAATTAGGTCAAAATAATTGGCAATAATGGGGATAGATACCTAAGCAAAAAAAAAAAAAAGAAAGAAAGAAAAACCTGTATATGTCAATATTATAAAAGTTTCTAAATGTGTTCTTTTCAGGAAGATAAGAAAGAGTATAGACATGATAATTAATTTTATGGTATTCATTTTATCTTAGAAAGAATTTTCTATCCTTTGGAAGGAATTGCCATTTTACTGTGTGAGTCAATGACAGTAAATTTTAGCATTCTTTCCTTCAAATAGAAGCATGTGCAACAGATGAGAGAAAAGCAAGCACATTTTCATACTGCTCAGTTTCTTACTTTTCCTCTGATTACAGAAAATGGTCATCAAGCATGGGTTCAAACCAATGTTTTCTGGGACAAGTCAGAATTTAGCCAACTAGTATTTAACTCAAGAATTGGGGAAAATTTAATAGGAAGAGATGAGACAAAATAGAACATCTAAATACTCGAAGAAAGTTCTTTTTTTTTTTAACACAGAAGAAAAGAGTTTTAAAATAATAATATTTGACAGATCAAATATTATATAAATATTTTATATTCATTTCTCATTTGATACTAATTTTCTGAATGAATGAGAAAACTCAGATATAAAAGTTTAAATGATAAGGTTTGAGGATGTTTACTAAGATGAGGCTTTGGAAAAGTTTAAATATATTAAGAGTTAACAACAGCATGTTTCTAAGATAAAATGAAATAAACATCATGCCAAGGTGGGAAGCTTCCTATCTTTTTGGATATTAGTAAGCATTTCTTAGTGTTTCATGCTTAATAAAGTTATGTGGTGACACTATTAGTCGCTGCAATTTGTTGACATTCTGGCTATGACATCATTTGAATAGTATTGAATAAATGCTCAATATTTGTTTTTCATAGAGGTATGGATTAGACTATCTTCATATAGAGCCTATTTTACACTTCTAGGTACTTAACTGGTGTGAGAGAAGCAGATAGAAATACAAGATATTTATCTTCAGTGACCCTATAGTCTAGTGATATAATCAGAGTATTATTCAAATGCATGCATCCAAAAAGACAGGAACCTAACTCCAAAGTTTTAGACAATCCAACCACAAGAAAAAGAAGATTATAAAAACAATGGACCCTAGGTTTTATAAAAAAAATGTATCAATTATTAGTCTTTAATTGAAATGCCATCCATACTCACAATGAACAAACAGAAGAGAGAATAAATCCATAATATATAAATACTGAAATTTTAAACTAGTAAGTAAACCAGAGATCATATAGTCAAGTAAAAAGGAGAACACATAATTCAAAGAGAGTTCAAATACTAAAAGTTAAAATTTCTTGGGAGACCATGCACAAATATAGACCAAGAGCTCATACTAGCCATTTGAGTAAGAAACACTGATGTTTTTTCTAGTTAAGTTTTAAAAGTTTGTATACAATGTTGTTAACAAATGTGATGTAATTTTAAAAAGAATATAAAGAAAACAATATATTGTAATATTTCAATTTTATAATCATCAAAATACTACATTTTTCTCCTATTAAAATTAAACATTTCCAATCAACCCAAAGCTTTATTTTTTCACTAACAACAACAAAAATTCCAGGGCCTCCCTGGTGGCGCAGTGGGTTAAGCAACGCACTATGAAGCAGACAGCAGCCACTGCAGCACGAGTTCGATCCCTGCTGCCGGCCAGGTGGGGG
>JAGFMF010011655.1:3381011-3410722 GCA_019455555.1 Galemys pyrenaicus | reverse complement strand
TGTGAATAAATAAATAAATCTTTAAAAAAAAAAAAAGTAAAAAAAAAAAAAAAACAACAACAAAAATTCCAGTTGTAAACATTATAGCTCATGACACAAAGTTAAAGACTACAAAATTCAAAAGGAAAAAAAAAAAAAAACAACTCTTTCAACAAGTAGTAAGCCTTGATCCATTCTACATGTACAATTTTTCTCTCATAGGGAAAAATATTATCTGGATTTATTATTTGTAACATTTAATTGGAAATGATAACATGAGCAATAGTAATATGTGAGATTCAGAAATAAATCTGGATTGAAATCCTATATATTTTGCAGGCTAACTCTGGATTATCATTCCATCCGTGTTACGTGACATTAAAAAATTTACACTAAGAAATGAAGTGAGTTAGCCTATCCAATAGATATGAAAAACACTGTTAACTTCAACATTGTCATATGTCACAAAAATTCCAATGAGAAAACAGATTTTCTTAAATAACTGACAAATGCAAAAAGGTCAATCAGCACCAGGTTTGAATTTTACATGTGTATTTGTTTTTCCTGTACATTACTTGAAAACAAAAAGGCAAACCAAGAATTCATCAAAACATTGGACTCAGTCCACATTTTTCTATTTAGAGTGAAAAAAATGGTTTCTTTCTGTGGCGTGTCCCTTGGTTTTCATTGCTTAGCATTTTTTATATTACTGTCTGTGAAAATCAGAGTCTGATTTTTCACTTCTAATCTATTGTCCGGTGAAGAAATTATTCAATTATGAAATATGCTCTTGTATCACTAAAGGATATTTCCATCAACATCAGACTGTATTTTCAATGTTGTTCCTACATATAGCCTAGGTATATGTAGGTAGGCTACATCATATAGGTTTATGTAATTTACTTCTTATAACACTGGTACAAAGAAGAAATTCCCAAATGACCTTTTTTACATGTCCTTGCTAAGTATTATATGATGCGAAGAGGCATGTGACACTGGCATCAAGATAGCAAACAAGTTGAAAGGATTACTACATGGTTATTTATTGTTATTTCTGCAAAGCTCTTAGATGAGGAAACTGAGAATAATAATAGTCAAGAAAATCAGATCTGGGACTCAACCCCATCCTTCTTTTTTTCCAGCACACATTCTATCATGGCATTCTGAGCACAACAAAATAAAGCAACTTTTTTAGTTTAACCCTGAGGAAGTCAAAAGAGATTTTGATATAATAACCAGAAAAGGAAATGAAAATATTCAGTAGAAACAGACAATAAACAGAATTTTAACTGGATCAAGGTAACAGAATTTTAGAGATATATAAAGTGAGAGTATGTATGCATATTTATGTGTACATACACATAGTGTCATATCACAGAAGATTAAGCCTGCTTTTTAAAAGATCTTTTATTTTAACAACTGCCTCTAAATTGGATTGCTTTTGAAAACTGCATTGTGAAGAATGCATAGCAGCGAGGCCCCTAAACCAGGTCTTCATATATAACAAACTGTAATTTCAGATCTGTTTCCATTAATCAGTAAGTTAAATGTGGTAGAATGATTCAAACTCCAGTGTTGAATACTTACTCTAACTGGATACAATTAGCTTACTAGATTTACCCTTTCTATATAGACTAAATATGTCCTAAATTACTAAATAAGTCAGCAGAATTTAACAGCTTTAATGAGGTAAAAGCAAATACTTCATTCTAGTTTCTATGATTAGAGTGGTTCACTTTTGAACAAAATAGAAAATTACACTCAGTTCATTTACACACAACCAATCTACTGTTGCTTCTAGAAAGCAGTAAAAGTCAATATGAAAAGAGAAACACATCTGGTGTTAGTTCTAAAGCCTAAGTGAGTACGCAAGAAGTTATACAAGGGAAATATACTGTACATTCATGGAAAGTGCAGTATATCAAAGGCCACTGGTGTAAAAGACTGAGCAGGCAAATGATTAAGATGACTTCGCATTCAATTCGAAGTTGTTTGTTTAGAAATCCCTCACCTACTTTTTACAACTGCTGTTGAATAATCTAGAGACCAACTAATAATTCCATGATACTATAATACTAGATTCAATTTTCTGACTGGCTTATTTCTAGTTTAAATGCCCTCCATAGGTTTACATATGAATGATATTGTTCAGATTCCCGAAGGAACTGCAGTGGAAATATTCTTTTCCTCACAGTACTTGTTGATCTGCCCCAAAGAAGTAAAAAATCATAAAGCAGAATAAGGATATGAAATTATAAATTATATGAACGATTTGAGATGCCATCATATGACACTACTGATACCTATAATAGACATTTTAATAACTAGCAGACTGAACACCTCTACGTACCAAACCTTAAATTATTCACTTTCTGTAGATTATATTAGGTAATCTTAACAATCCAAGAGCATACATTTTATCAATTTCATTCTGTATACAAGGACTATAAAAATGAAGTGATGGAAAATCTTGACACTGTCTGATATGGTAGCCACTAGCTGTATGTGGTGTATTGAGACCTTGAAATATTTCAAATAAAATGAGGAATTTTACATTCTATTAATTTTCAAATTTAGATACAAAAATTTGGTCTTTACATCAATTTTTAATAACTAAAATAATCATTAAAGTAGTGAAAATATTCTATTGCTTCTGCAATGAACCTTAAAAATGAAACTAAAGTAAAATAATTATATGGTTTATTACAGTAAAATAATGACTGACATTTCAATATGATATGGTAATAATGCATAAAGAAACATGAATGTTATTTTGGTAAACTAAACATTGTCTTTTTTCTCCTACTAAATATGCTCTAATTTTATAAAAACCGTAAGCATTCATATGTAAATGACATAGTATATGTTAAAAATTAAAAATGGGTTTCAATTAAAAATAATTTTTTCAATATATGCATAAAATAACTAGGTTATAGGCCAGAGGTATTGGGAGTGAGAACATTCATCAGAGGCAGAGTGGGGAATAGCATGGCAGATCTACTGAAATTCACTGCTAAGGGAAGCAGAGGGCAAGACAGGAGTGGTCTGCTGTGCTATGTGGGTCAGCTCCCTGACTGGGGATCAAACTTAGGTCACAGTGGTGAAAGCACTGAGACTTAACACTTAAGCCACCAGGGAGGTTGTCAGTTAAAAAAAGTTAACCTGTATGTCATAATGAGGATTTGGTAGATGAAAAAGCAGCGTTTGTGTTGTTTAAAAATATCTCAAATAATATTTTCTGTAAGACAAATCTAATATGTACATTCACACATACAGCTTATGATGACACATATGTACTTGTAGAAAAGTAACTTCAAAAGTAATAAAAGAATCTGATTAGTAGTATTATCCCTACTGCTTTGTTACATTTAGGCTATTCAAATTTATTTTGTAAAAATAGGGCATTTTCTTTCCTGTGTACTTTATTTAATGTGATAAATAAGTAAACCAAATCATTTTATTCAATAGGAGGCAATGTATATAGTGTATTTGTTATTAGCTGTGGAAATGACTAGTGATATATACCTGTGCTATAATATAAAATATTAACACATTATTTTGCTTCAATATGCATGTGATATGCACATATGCATGGGATATATATATGTATGCAAAGTTATTTGGCATCATAGCTTTAGGTAGTTTAATTTGGTAGCTATAATTTATTTAGTTTCTGGCATTCAAATTAGATATGACTGGAAAGGAATTTTATGATAAGTGGTAAGTATAATTATAGTGGTAAGAAGAAAATCAAATATATTTTTTCAAACTGCATCCTCTCTTAGGAGTAAGAAAACTTGAATTCAGGTTGTTGGATGGAAATATTACTCATTCATAGTGTAATGATTATAATATTGAATAGAAGGAATTAAGATCAATAGAACAACAACTTTTCTTGCCCTTCCTATGAACAAAAAAATGTGCTCTGAAATCACAGGTGTCCAAAGTCTTCCTTAGATTAAGAAAATTAAGAAGGTGGATAAAATACAAAATTAAATCAAGTCACCAAAAGCAAAGTACCTGAAAAATATTGTAGTATACTATTATTTAATTTCCCTCATTTTCATGAAAAATTGGAAAATTCACAAAGAAAACCTAGAAATCTAAGTAAAGATTTTATGAACAATTTAAAAGACAAATGGGAAAATAGTAGTTAAATTTTGCTGATACTTATGTGTTACAAATACAAATGAAGCAAAGTGCCAACAAGACACAGGTGCATAAAAAATGAGTAGGTGAAAGACATAAAATGTTAGTGTGGAGAAAATGTTATCTTTGTCCATTATGCATTTACCTTAGGACACATTAGCAATCTGTTATGTATTTATTAGAGCTACAGGTTTCTATGAACAAATTTTATTAAAGTTTATTTTAAAATCTATTTTTCTTTTTCGCCAAATATATGTATATTGCAATGCACTTAAAATGCCTTGCTTATGACAAATACATTCTATTGCACTTTGTTGAAAATTTTATAGGATCTGATTAAACTATGACATCATTCTAAGATTTTTAAGATGAAAATTGAAATAGAAAGTAGTACTATGTGAACCTAAAATATTGTTGTCATGTTATTTTGGGTTTGAACCTATCTACTAGGCATTCTGACTGGCAGCTCTTCTACTTGATTAGTTTTTCAATTGGTTTACGTTGTTACTTTGGAAATATAAGATCCTCTAATTCAGGTAGTCACTAAGTATAGCACACTCACCAAGAGCTCACAGTCCACCAGCATAGTCCATTGTGTTCCCTCCTCACTTTGTTCTTGCCCCTCCCTCTCTTTTCCCTTGGATACCTCAGTTCTATAATCAGCTTTCAATGGTTAACTCACAAATTTGTCTTATCTGTTCCTTTGTTTGGTTTCTCTGTATTCCACAAGTAAGGGACACCATGTGGTATTTGTCTTTCTCCTAACTTATTTTACTTAGCATAATCCCTTCCAGCTCCATTCTTGTTGCTGCAAATGGAAGACATAATTGATTTTATGGATCCTATGGAGAGGTGCTATGTGGACATACTAGATTCATTGGGTGCACAACAAACTTTTAAAGATCTTAAATTTAAAAGGTAGAACATTATTTTACTTAATTCTATTTCCTTAAAATATTTTCACTCCTTCTGAACCCAATAACATTTAGTAGGAAAAATATATACAATCACAAATGAAAATGTACTTTACATATGTGTTAGAGTTAAAGAGTCTAGCCTTTCAATCTAAAGAGTTTTATTATTGGACCTGTCAACTCTAGACTATCTGACCTTGAAATGTATTTAACGTCTGCATTTTAGGGTTTTGAATTAGTTGATTCTTAAGAAGTAGTCTGTGTCTACACATGTTTATGCACACATGTGCATACATATGTATGCAGCTGCATACATATAATTTTATATATATGATTATATTTTAATTAGAATTTTAAAGTTACTTTATTCTTACCATTGAAATATATTACGGATGGCCTCCCTGGTGGCACAGCAGCTTGAGAGCCCCACTGTGAAGCATCCACAGCACAGCAGGATAGTTTGATCCCCAGCCGGGGAGGGGATCCACATGGCACAGCAGACCTCTCCTGCCTCACTCACTGCTCCCGTCAGCAGTGCATTTCAGTTGATCTGCCTGTTCTGCTCCCCATTCTGTCTCCGGTGAATCCTCTCACCTCCCACACCTCTGGCCTATACCCCAGCTCCTGTATACATAAATAAATAAATCTTTAAATAAATATATATTATGGAAAATTTGGTTGATCTAGATAAGGAAAATAAGATTTAAACACAGCACCATTTGAAATGTTTGTACATGTATAATAATTAGATATCCATATAATGCATGTATTGTACAAATCATAAAATTTTCTATCATTTTGACTTTCTTTCAGTTCAGAAATCATTTTTTCTATTTTTATAATTCATGTAGAATGTACATTTTATATGTTATTCCATCATATGTATTTAACCAAAACTGTCACCACACTGATTTAACCAACTCCCTATTGATTATCTTCCAGTGGATAAAAGGGAATTTCTTTCCATACACCATACTTTGTTTTAGTCCTATCTGACAACATATCTCCAGGGGTCCTTGAATGCAGCCTCATTCTAAACTCCTATGTCTCCTCAATATATTTTAGTGCTATACAAGACCAAATATTTTTTTTTTCTGCCATATCATACCCGCATCACAATTACAATTATAACAGTGTACTGACCCTGACACAAGTGACGGTTATTTGGCCCATGAGTGAGTATCTGGCAAATATCGGACAATAAGTCCCCTTTTGAATACATATGTTCATCTTGGGGGTGGGGGGGAAGGCCTATGTGAAAATTATAGAAAAGAATTTCTGAAGCTGAGCAAAGCAGATTTCTTGATGTGGTGAGCATTGTTGTCCATGAGTTTCAGTAATGTTTGTTTTATTAGTTTAGAATACCACTGGAGTCTTGACAGGGATTGCACTAAATCTGTCGATTGCTTTGGGTGAGATAGTCATTTCTAAAGATTAATTCTTCCATCTATTAGCAGGGAATATTTCTTTGCATTTTTATGTCTTCTATTACTTTTAACAATGTCTTACAGGCTTCACTATATAGTTCTTTCATCTCCTTTGTTAAGTCCACTCTTAGGTATTTAATTATTTTTGTTTTGAATGTAAATGGAGTTGTTTTCTTGATTTCTTTCTCGTGTACCTTGTTTTTTTTGAATGTAGAAATAAAACTGATTTTTTAAAATTGATTTTGCATTTTACAACCTGATATTTTCGTGTTAATATATTTTATTTATGTATTTGTATTTCAATTAGGTTTTTTTTGTAGTAGAATCTTCAGTTTTCTATGCATAAATATGTTTTTGAAAATAGTAATAATTTCAGCTTTTCTTTCAAACTTAGATTTCTTTTATACCTTTTTCTTGACTAATGGCTGTAGCTAGGACTTCTATTACTATGTTGAATAGTACTTATCAAACCATTCATCTGTCATTGAGTACTAAGGTCATTGTCTTGGCTTGACTATGGTAAATAATGTTGCAAAAAAAGATAGGAATGCATACACATTTTTAATCAGTGTTTTTATATCCTTTAGATATATATACTAAATATGCAATTACTGCTTTTTTAAAAAAAATGATGTTTAAATGTTTTAAATACCAGGATATGTAGAGTGAGTTCAAAATAATTCTTAAAAATGATAAACTAGGGGGACCTTCCCAGTAGTGCAAGGAGTTAAATCTTAGGACTATAAAGCTATCTGCAGCCACTGCAGTACAAGTTTGATCCTGGCCAGGATGGTGACCCACATAATTCTGTCTTGCCTTGCTGCTCCCCTCAGCAGTGTGTCTCAGTATATGTGCCTGTTCTCTGTTCTGCTCCAATTCTGTCTTTGGTGAAACATCTCACCTCCCCCCACTTCTGACCTGCACCCCAGCTGTTGTTGCATAAATAAAATATTTTTTTAAAAAGAAAAACAACAAACTAATTATCTTCTACATCAAAGTATTTTGATACCTTCCTCTGATACCAATGGAAAGTTCCATCAACAGAAAATTTCAAAATTATAGATATTCCTGAACTACAGCTACACCAAGTAAGTTGTAGCAAAGACAAAAACATGGGATTTTATTTAAGAAATCATATATGGAAATTTGAAATATTTCCTATTAAAAGTCTGTTCAATAAATGGTGTTGAGAAAACTGTACACTTACATTCAAACCAATACAAGTAGATCACTATCTAATTCCATCTACAAAATTTCACTCAAAATAGATTAAATACTTGCAACAATACCCGAGACTATAAAATGAATGGACGATAATATAGGCAATATGCTCCGTGATGTCAACATTTGATCTCAGTGATGACTTTGGAGATTCTATTAGAATGGCAAGGGAAACAAAAGCAAAATTTAAAAAATGGGACTATATGAACTTGAAAAGCCTCCATACAGTGAAAGAAACTATTATCAAATGAACATCTTACTGAATGGAAGATATTTGTATATCATATGTCTGACAAGGAATTCATATAAAAAATAAAGAATTCATAAAAGAAAATAAAACACAAATTAGATCTGAATAAATGCTCTACACAGTAGATATACAGATCACCAACAGGTACATGAAAAGATGTTTGTTAACCCTTATTAGGGAAATGCAAATCAAAACAATGATATATCACCTCACACCTGTGAGAATATCTTGTCTAAGAAACAAAAAGATTTGGAAAGGACGGAACATTTACAAATCGGTAGTAATATAAATTAATGCAACCATTATGGAAGACAGTATGGAGAGCTCTAAAAAAATTAATAGAAATGTCAGGCCCACTTACATGGATATGTAAGTGAAAATGCAAAAACACTAATTCAAAGAGGCGTATTCATCTCATGTTCATTACAGTATTATTTGTAATAGCCAAGAGCTGAAATAATATTGGCACCATAATAGATAACTGTATAAAACTGATGTCATATATATATATATTTTTTTCAGATTGAAATACTGCTTAGAGAAGATGAAATCCTGCCATTTGCAACAGCAAATGGATAAACAGCATAAATGGATCTAGAGGGTATTTTGCTTAGTGAAGTTTGCCATAAGATGAAAGACAAACACTGGATGATTTTACTCATTTGTGGTATACAGAGGTGCCAAACCAATAGATGAACCAAGTAAAGCAAAAATAAACATTTAGGATATAAAACCAATTGGTGGACACAGAAGTGGAAAGGTGTGTCAAGGGGGTAAAAGGACACATCCATGTGGTGCTGAGTTGGACTTTTAATGGTCGACTTATTGTAACAAATACATATATCAATTTTTAATGATGCATACATAAAAAATTTCAGATTTCAATGTTAAATTTTTAAAATACAAATTAAAATATTTCCCTGAACACATAAATTTTGAAAATCTGATTTAGAAAAAAGAGACAATATGCCCTTTGAAATAGTTTTGCTAATGAAATCATTAAACTACTAAATAGAAACTGCATGCAAAAATTAGCTGATGTTACCATTAACAAAATATACATTAACAAATTGAAGGTACTAACAAGAAATATATAGAAAACAATAGTAAATTAATCCCACAAATATACTGAAAGAAGAGTAGCTTGTGGAAGAATATTTTTGCTGCCCCTTCCAAACAATGACATTTCAAGAAATGCCCTTAAAATGTATTTTATTTGCATTTTACTTAATACAAGAGATGTATAATTTCTATAAATCTTGCTGTCACTCTTAACCATCATCACATAACCGTGGTTCTATTTTTCTAATTATTAAAATTGAACAAATTTTATTTCATAAACAATATTCTGATGAGATGAAGATTTTATAAGACAACATAGATTTCAAAAGAAGTCTGAATTTATTGAATTCATTAAATCCCATATAAAAGTACTTTTCCTCAGTAGACTCCCAGAGGCAACCCTCATGTCCAAATTATAGTGTTTGCACCAATGGTGATAGCTGACTGAATATGGTTTGGTGGACCTATGTCCCAGGATTAATTTATCAGATATTTTCCCATGCCACTCAGAATTTCAAATATACCGACTTATATTTAATATAGTGCTTTGCGTCATCAGTCTTTTATATTTTTTGATTGGAATGCTAAGAAATATATAACAAATTTAGTACACTCAAAATGTGTGTGTATATATATGTATATGCACATGTATAAATGTATATATAAAGGAAAAATTGGAAAATCATTACCCTATATATTGTGTGTCCTCCTATTTTCTACTGTACTCTATATGTTAAGTCCTCATGATATCCCACTAAATAGAATTCACAAGTTACTAATGGGGCATGACCAACTCTACTTTGAATAAAATAAATTTTGTTGTTAAAATCCTGTGCATATCTAGATCCCTCACTTTTCGAATCCCAAATTTTTACCCCAATGTAAAATTTTCTAATATATTTCCAATCTTCACTTTTTATTTACAACAATCAAGGTCTGCTTTTCCTCATACATAGCAGATCATCTTAATGAATCTTAGTCCTTCTCAGGACTTTTGTAATTTTTCCTCAATTTGCTCTAAAAAATGCTTTTATAAATTGGGTGATTCAGATACATTAGAGGAAAGTAATACTTCCTCATTTATAGGGCTGACATTTATTGTAGTATATTAAACATGACGAGAGGCAAAGGTTTGTTTGTATTTCTGATTCTACTCAGGTACAGTTTCAGTCTGAAAAGGTACTGCTTATCATATTTGATTAATAATCAGATTTAATAAGATGTTAAACTGCTTTTGTTCTCTCAGACATGGAAGTTTAAGGATTAAAAATAGTTCATGAAGAACTGAAATATCTTTGGATCCATTTGCATTTATTGACACTAATTTTACTGTGCATAGTAAATTCATTATCTATTTTACAAACATGTATTACATTAATACTATTAGAAATTTGAAAAGAATCTATGACATCTGATAAATTACATAGATGCATATGCAATATTTTATCATTTATTTAAAAGTATATATGTATTGACATCAGAAATGCAGATATACAAACATACAATGTATGTTGAACTCTTAATCCTGCAGTTTGAGAGGATAGTCTAGGGAGGAAGAAATTTACTTTTTACTTCAATACAATGATCTTTCTTAAAACTGGAAAAAATTGTTCTAAACAATGATTCCTTTTAGTTTCCTAATTGACTATTCTGTTTAGAAGTTCAGTCTATGCTCTTAAAAAAATCATCTTGACTTTAAGATGGGTATGTGATAGTTATTGCTAAGTTCTGAAATCATTTACTTCAACCAATTTTTCTTTTATCAACTTTAAGAATCTTTATCAAGGGCCTCCCAGGTGGGAAAAGGTGTTATGCCTCAGCATTCTGAAGCTATCTGCAGCAATTGCAACACAAGTTCAAACCCCAATCAGGGAGCTGATCCACATGGAACAGCAGACCTCTCCTGCCTCGCTTGCTGCTACCTTCAGCAGTATATTTCAATATATCCACCTGTTTGCTCCCCATTCTGTCTCTGGTGAATCCTCTCACTCACCCTGCCCCCTGAAACTCTGGCTGCCCATCTAACTCTTGTATCATAAGTGATTAAAGTAAATCTTTAAAAAAAAATCATCCTTATCAAAATCAAGAGATTAAAGTGAACCTACACGAAATCAGATGGACCAAATGAAACCTAAAATTTTGTTCAGTCTTGTCAATATACACTCTTATGTTCAATACATAAAAGTTGTTTTCAAAGAAATGAAAATTTATATTTTCTTGTCCAAGGTCAGAACCATAGGTCAGAAACAAGTATTCTTTAAAATATTCTTTAAAGTATTTAAAGAATTCTTTAAAACAAGATTTTTTTTTTTTTTGGTAAGGTAGTAAATGAAATGATCTTCCAGTTAGTTGTATTTCATCCCCCTAGAAACACATATGTACATGACCTGACTGCTGACACTGTTATATTAAACTCATTATTAAACTATTTTAATAGAAATGTCATTTTGTAAGATGCCATCTCCTAGGTCACAAAAAGTAAAACTGATCAGAGGGTAGATTACTACATATGTCAATCTGAAAAACTCAAAGATAAGTGAAAAACAGTACTTAAGGTCTACATTTAGTAGCAAGCTTATCTTCCACAACAATTATATGTCAACAACTACTGACCCCTTACTTAATGCCATTTATTATTTTGATAAGCCTAAGCAATGTTAACAATAAACTCAATAGGTATAATGATTCAAATAATTATATAACCATTGCTGTTTTCACAATTGTATAAGCATGGGTTCCCATAGTAGTGATCTCCTCACAATAATTCTAGTGTCCTTGTGCAGTACAAGAGTAAACTAATACTCTTGTATTTTGTAAACTCAGCCATAGTCATATATCAACAATATTTCTCAAAGATTTTTTGAGATTTTGATTAAAAATAAAGACCAAATACCCTAAATTATCATCTCAAAATAATTTTAAAGGTAGTTTCCAGTAATAACTTAGTAACAAAATAATTAAACACCTGTTTGTGAACATTTTATATTGTGCTTCAAAATGTCACCCTGTTAGGGATTGATGACACTTTTGTGCTCTTCCATTGTTTAGAGAATAAGCAATTACATTGTTGACTTCCATCTCACATTTTCCTATTATTATGTAATATACTTCTAAGTTATTTTTTGCTATTAAGACTAAATGTATTGACTAAGTGTATTACTAATGGGAAAAAATAGTACAATAAGAGAAAATTAACCATTTACCCTAAATCCAAGAAGGTGCATTATCTAGACAGAGGTCCAAAAATAAAATCTTAAATTTCTTTTTTAATATTTAAATATCTCCCCACATCATTGTTGATGTGCTTCATACATCAAAGTATATTTTTAAACTTTGTGAACAGAACTTCCCTCAACTAGTTAGCATTTCAGGAATATTCCCTTTTGAGAAAAACATTTTAAAAATTTACTTGATTGATATAAGATAACTGCAGTAGATATTTCGAATAAAATGTTTAATTAAAGAAACCACAACAGATATTATGGGCATTTAAGGCTTGAGGCTTCATGCTGTATTCCATTTGGTTCAGAGTAGTTTTCATGATTTATTGACAGCTGCTATAGATGGTTCTTTATTTTCAACTCATCCCAACCCTGGTCAAACAATACAACCCTCCTGCTTTTTTTCAATATTTTCCTAATATCTCAGCTCATTTAATTCTATTGATCCACTGAAGAGTATAATGGCACTGAAGCTAGAATTAATAGCACCTCCCTTTCCTAGTGCTAAGAGCTTTCCTATTGAGTCTGTGGACCATCACATGAAATCATAAAAGTAGACAAAAAAGTAGAGTGACCTTTATCGGCTACTATTGTACTGAAAAATTCAGCAAACCTCAGAACATCATTTTCAATTTTATGGCACTGTTTTCTTAAATAATAAGAGAAGGGGGAAAAAAGGAACAACTGACCCCTGCTCAGCATTTACTTAAGCAGAATTGGCATTAATAGAGTATTCTGTCAAAAATTCAAGCTCAAGAAAATGTATGGCTTTGTCCAAAGCAGCAGCTATCTTAGCAGATTGCACTGTCACTGCTTCACACAAAGCGCATTGCAACACCATTAGTGGACATAAATAATGCACAAGCTCTTATGCAGTACTCAGCTAAGTGCATGGAAACCTTGGGCTCCTGTTGTCAGAAATTCAATGGATTAGTACCTAGATTTATTTTAAGTCTGTAAAGCACTTTGTTCTTGACAGCGTTCAAAGTAGAAAGAGTGCTATCCTGAATGTGCATCTTAATACTGTCATTCCTGTCTTGTAAGAGTAGATGATATATGGGCTGCAATATTTCGTTTTAATATTTAAAGTTTTCACTGTGCAGATGCAAAGAAATATATTAATAGTTATCTGCTGTTACTTTATTGATTTGGAAAAGAACAAAGATAACCTGTAAAGTTTCACAGCAAGGCTAGTAAAATGCAGGCATTTGCAATTACCTTTAGTGAAACAAATAAAATTATAAACTTCACATGTTGTCTTTAAAAATAAGGGCTTTTGGATATGAGTTTCTTCTGTCTAAATTAAAATTATGCATTTGAATCATATTTAAAAGAAATTTAGCACATTTTAAACTAATTGGTCATATTTACATTTATATAATTCCTTCAACTGCGTAACTATTATTTTTTTGAAGACTAAGTGATTTTACATGGTAAATATTTTGATGAGCAAGAACTATTTTAAAATGTTATTTAAAACTACTTCCCTGTAACTTCAGAGATTGAGGGCAGTTGCTGCCTGTAGTTATGTTCAGGATTTAAGGTCGGTAACCTCTCATGCATTGAAAGGATAAAAGACACTGTTGTGTAGATTAAAAACAGTTTCCCATGATATTGTGTATGTAATAGAAGAATGGAGAGATCTAATGTGAAGGTCAATCTTTCTCTGTTCTATAAAGACATAAAACCTTATTTTAAAATAATAACAGTTACCTTTTCACTCAATTTATATGGCCCATGAATTTTAATACAATTTGTTGAAATGTCACTCAATGAATTAAGTATTCATTATCAAGCCCTAATATTAAATATGTCACTAATGACTATTTATAATTGCATACATTAAACTACATGCATGATGTCATGTCAGACAATTTATATTTGGCTATCTGACTCTAATTAATAACTGATTTTCTAATACCGCTTTCCCAGAGTTATGAGGACTCATTTTATTCTCCTTGAAAAGCTCACTGTTGAATAAAATGGAGCTAGGTTGATGTTCCATTATTTCAAAAGATAATCCATCAAGCATACTATTGAGAGGATTGTGATTTGTTGCTCGTAAACACAAGTTGGTGAAAAGAATAGGTTTCAAGTTGTATTGAATATATATATATATACTTAAATGGAAGGAGCATATTATTTAGAATAAAAGTGACTTTGAGGATTTTATATTGAGTATTGGAAATCTTCAACCCTGTAAATTCTTTTACTCCAATTCTTTCAAACAGCAAAAGTTCAAAGACCAGCAAAAAATTTGCATATTCTGATCAATAGGTGGCGCTTTTCCCCTTTCTGACTCTCCATCACAGACTTCTGAAATATAACTTGAGTTGTGAATTTTCAGTATTACTTTTGAAATACCAAATGTTTCAACTAGTTAAAAATTAATTCTCATCTGTGTATATTTATAAGGATTTACATTATTGCAGAATTTTAAAAATTATGTTTTGTATTATCAAATTTTGTTACAAATAATGATTTGAGACCTCTCAGCTATTTTTACTATTTAGTCATAAAATGTCACGCAGCTAATCTTTAAATTGTTTCTTACCTTTCCAAGTAGAAAACCTTTGGAAAGTGGTATTATATAATAACCTATACACACAGCCTCTTAAATATCATTATTATAATAAAGATAACTTATAATTGATAGGATATTTGTCAAAATGAAGCATGCATTCAGATTATTGTAAACACATCTTGCTAAATATTAAAAATAGTAACCATAGTTTTCCTTTCAATAAAGCATCTAGTCATACATAAATATATAGAAACTAGTTTATAATATATAGGTTATATACTAAGAAATACAGCCTATAACTTAAAAGATGATAGCTTAGTGGCAAGGGATTCAAGGTACCAGATGAGTAAAAGATCACTTCCTTATTAAAATGGCAACATTCATTTAAAAATACCTATCTTGATATTAAAACAAATACAAGTCACATATATAAAATTATAAAATTACATGTCTAGATCTTTTTCACATTTTATTTCTATCTTTATATTTTCCGTTCTTATTTAGTGTACTTGTTTTGATATAAGATCAGAAAGTCTAAAAAAATACTTTCACAAATGTATATAGAACCTTCTTTTTAGTCTCATCAATTTTTATATGATTAAGCTAAATATGTATATGAAATGTATAATATATACATATTTATTTTCTTCAGAATATATAGTGTGACATTTCCCACACTTACATTAGGTTATAGCGGGTTAGCTTAATTTTTCTCTTCAACAGATATGTTCTCATATATGTTTCTTTTAATATGTTCTTGGTAATATTCCATTCCTAACTAAAAAACTGTGAATGAGTATCCAACTACTTTCCTACCATTAAAAATCACAGTGCTTTTTACTCTCAAATTTCTGTACATTTCTTATGTTTCATCACCTCTCTCTGCCTCAAGGTAGAAATAGACAATATCAAATTTTAAAGGAAGTTTGGATACTTTCTTTTAGAAAGTAAATAATTTTCTAGAAGAAATTACATTCTAGAATTAATGTTATTTTTTAATAATGATAACGGAAGTTGTATTGATTTGAGGGACTACCTTTTAGGTATCTTAACAAAAGTTTCCTGTACTTTGAAATTCTTTAGGGAGAAAAACACATTATGTTGTAGAGAAAAGATTTGGGAGGTTCATTATACATACATTATACTTTGAACAGCACCACTCTATGTAATTCTGTATTGTGCTTACACAGAGCCTGACTTAAGATAATAACACAAGATAGATCAAGTAAAAATTCTATATTCTCCAAATTTAAAAGGATCACTATAACGCTGATAATGCTGATAAATGTCATGTATCAATAGAACTGTGCTTAAACAGTCCCAAAGAGACAGAAACTGATATGATAGGCACAGCCCTGCATTGTCAAGACAGCAATGATGAAGTACAACACTTAAGAGATTTTACTAACAGTTTAAGAGTTCTGGCACAGTATAGTCTGTGTATAATGAGGCTTCCAAACGTTCAGCTCACAGAACTTGCATTTGAAGAGATAATATACTTTACAAACTCTATTTCATTAATCTTTACAATATCTCTGTGAAGAATTATGAACACCAATCAACAGATTACAGAGTGACAGCACTGAAATTTTGAATGAATTGCCAATCCTCTCAAAGAGAGTCCTGACATTTCGCTTTACAATGAAATATTCTGTTTAATTCCAGCCCTCTAAGACCAAGGTAATGGGCTAACCCTGATAAAGATTCAACATTTTGATCTTGGCTGAAAAGAAGGAGAAATAGAGAAGGTATGAAATTCTAGCATTCTGAATTTAATTATGGGTTAAAACAGCAATCACCATTTCAAATTATGTGACTATAACAGTGTGTTTTTTTAATTTTATTTTTATTGAGACAATATTAGATTATAACATCATAAATAATTTTGAGGTACAGTATCACACCCATCAGGACTGTGTTATCACACCACACCCACCATCCAGGCACCGAGATTCTTCTACCATGGCCCGTCATGCCTCCCATTCCACTTTGCGCCCCAGATTCTTTCCCTCTGGTAGTCTCAGTTCTACAGTCAGTTTTCTAGGGTTTATTATTGGTTAGGTTTTACCTGACCCTGTTATTTTTTCACTTAATTCTACAATTAAGCAACAGTAACAAAAGCATATTTTAAAACACAGCCCTGTGTGTAACTGTGATTCTGAAGTCTATACTATTAAACACAACAACACCAGAGAAGAATTTCAGTCTTGCAGCAAATTAGTTTCATCGCATTATTAAAGCTCACATTCAAGTGATTGCACAGCATATGGCTTGCATTGTATTATTAACAACTCTAAAAAGGGTAGGCAACATCATCACCGCCAAAATTAAGTATTGACTACTTGCTGTGGTACACTTTTGAGTTTTGGAATGTCATTATTGCTTCAAATTTGTCAAACTAATCTTTTATAGAATATTTTCATGTTGGGCCTCCCTGGTGGCGCAGTGGGTTAAGCAACACACTATGAAGCAAACTGCAGCCACTGCAGAACGAGTTCGATCCTGCTGCCGGCCAGGTAGGGGACCCACATGGCACAGCAGACCTCTCCTGCCTTGCCCGCTGCTCCTCTCATCAGTATACTTCTGTTGATCTGCCTGTTCTGCTCCTGCTCTGTCTCTGGTGAATATTCTCACTCCCCACACCTCTGGTCTATATCCCAGTGCTTGTATGCATAAATAAATAAATCTTTAAAAAAAAAAGAATATTTTCATGTTGATGATCCAAACTCACACCACATCCAAATGGCAAAGATTAGTCCAGGAGGCACAAAATATTTGAAATCATTTTAAAAATGAATTTTAAAAAAATTATTCAACTCCTTATGATAACAATAAATGTTAAAAGGAAAGTCTAGAAGCTGTCAAGAATTAATAGCACCGATATCTGTCAAGCTCTCAACAAAATAGAATTATCTTATTTTTCTCTAACAATATCCATACAATTAAAAAAACACCAATAAATATACAATTAAAAAAGCATAATTTATTCCACTCTAAACTCTCTATCGATCATAGCACCTTTCTCCATCTCTCCTATCATTTTCTACAGGAAGGATCATTGCCTACAGTTGAACAGTTTTTCATGGTGCAGTTTGAAAAGGAGCCATTTTGCGTACTATGAGAATGGTGCCAAGTAGAGGTGTGCAGGAAGGGGAATGCACAGTCACACAGCAGCTCTACACCCCAGACACCACTCCCTCTCATAGGTAGTAAGTATTACAATCGCTTCCACTTCATCTGCTTCCATTATTACTTTTCCTCTATAAGTAAAGGTATGTACCACATGAGGACATTTTCCTATAAAACCCTTCAAACAGATTTCCAATACTACAATCTCATGATCAAACATTAGCAGATGAGGAATTGCTTCTTACAGGTGAGCATTTCAAATACAATTAAAGCTCTTTATCTTTTCATCATTTGCAATCTCTGTCATAAATTCAATTTCCAAGTTTAACCATATTCTCACAATGTATTCAACTCTACTGCCCCCTAATCAAAACCGCATTATCCGACCACACATTTAAAATTATCAGTCCTAAATTATCAGGCCTTTGTTCCATTTATTCTGTTTCAATAACTCATTTGTTTTCTTTGTGGCTTTTCTTATAATAGAGTCTTTTATTTTTTCCTTTACTTTTTTTTTTTTTTGTCTATCTTACACTGTACACAAAGACTTAAGCAAGAGAGTAGAAAATACTTTTTTTGTGAGCTGCTGCAAATGCTTGATAGATGGTATGATTTCATAGGTACTTTACAGAGATATCATGTTCAGTTTCAGATCATCTCAGTAAAGCAAATACCACATAAAGCAATGGATTTTTTCAGTTTTTCGGTGCATATAAATATTCTATTTACCATACTTTAGTCTACATATAATATATGTAATATTATATATGTAATATATAATAATATATTATGTATGCAATATATAATCACATATTGTATATGTGTTGTGTAATATAATTACATGTTATATATGTGATATTATGTCTAAAATTAATATGCATATCTTGATTAAAAACATTTTATTGCTAAGTATGTAACCATCATCTGAGTGGACTTGTAACTTTCACTTTCAGTGACTTGTAACATTTGCTGGACTAGGGTCTTAACCTCAGTGATGATGACTGCTGAATGACCAGGCAGGTCGATGCAAAAGAAAGGATATCTAGTGCCATAGTAGGTAAATCAGTGAGAAATTAAGTAAGGGCCTCCCTGGTGGTGCAGGTGTCAAAGTCTCAGCACTATCAAGCTAGCTCAAGTCACACTGCATGAGTTCAATCCCAAGCCAGGAAGGTGATCCACATGGCACATCAAGCCTCTCATCTCTCCTGCTGCTTCCACTTGTTTGCTCCCCGCTCTGTCTCTGGTGATCCTCTCTCCCACCCACACCTCTGGCCTATATCCCAGTTTTTGTAGGCATAAATGAATACATAAAATCTTTTTAAAAAAGAGATCAAGTAAATATTTCTTAAAACATTTGCTCATTGACTCTTCCTTTCATGAAATATTTCTCTGTATCATTTGATGCTTTTAGATAGTATACTCACAGTAAAACTTCATTCAAAATTAGTCAGTTCTCTAAAACATGGTTTTCTATCAGTTAAGTTTTTGCAATATTCTCTATGCTCTCTTGCATTTTCAACAATGCCCACAGCATCATACCAGAAGTAGATTCCAACTCAAGAAACCACTTTCCTTGATTACCTGTAAGAAACAATTCCTCATCTATTAATTTGATCATGAGATTGTAGCAATTCTGTCACATTTTTGGGATCTACTTCTAATTCTAGCTTTTTTACTACATCTACCATATCTAACATTATTTCCTCCACTGAAGTTTTGAACTCCTCAAAGTTATCCATGATGGCCAAAATCAACTTCATCCAAACCACTGGTAATCTTGCACCTTCTCCCATGAATCATGAATGTACTTAATGACATCTAGAGTGGTGAATTCTTTCCTGAAGGTTTTCAATTTATTTTTCCCAGATCCATCAGAGGAATTACTATTTATGGCAGCTATAGACTTACGAAATGTATTTCTTCAGTAATAAGACTAGAAATTTGAAATGACCCCTTTATCATGGGCTGCAGAATGGATGTGGTACTAATACAAGAGAAAACAACATTAATCTCCTTGCACATCTCTATCAGAGCTCCTGGGTGACCATGTACAGAGTCAATGAAATGTAATATTTAGATATGAATTTTTATTTCTGAGCAGTAGATCACAACAGCAGGCTTAAAATATTCTGAAACCATGTGGTAAGCATATCTGATTCATCCTGGATTTGTTATTTTATTGTAGAGCACAACAGTGTTGACTGATCATCATTCTTAAGGATGCTAGGATCTTCAGACTGATAAATGAGTGTCGACTTTAACTTAAAATTACCAGTTACATTTGCCTCTAACAAGAGAATCAGCCTGTTGCTTGATACTTTGAAACTAGGTTTGACTTCTCTCTAACTATGAAAGTTCAGAAATCATCTTCTTCCACCAACACAATTTTTTTCCCATTGGAATGCTATTGTTTAGTCTGACTACCTGCATCAATCATCTTAGCTAGATCTAGATAACTTGCTAAGCTTCTACATCAGCACTTGCCATATCATCTTACATTTTCATTATACAAATGACATAGTCATTTCCTTCATGAAACAAGCTCCACTAGCTTCTAACTTTTCTTCTGCAGCTTTCTTACCTCGCTCAGTCTTCATAGGAGTTAGGACCTTGCTCTAGATTAAGGAGTTAGGGCCTTGGTCTAGATTAAGCTTTGCCTTAAGAAAATGTTAGGATGTTTGATTGATCCAGATCACTAAAGTTTACTCCTTATCAACAAAAGACTATTTCACTTTATCAATCCTCTGTTCATTGGAGTAGTACATTTAATTTCCTTCAAGAACATTTCTTTGGTTTTCACAACTTAGATAACTAGTTTGAGAGAACTAACTTTCAGCCATTCTCAGCTTTCAGTTAACTTCATCATTTCTAGTTTATGAAAAGTAAAAAAAACACATGTAACTCTTTCACTGAAACACTTCGAGGTCATTGTAAAGTGACCTAATATAATTGACCAAATATAATTGACATAACTGACCTAATATAATATTATTGTATCTCATGGAATAGACAGACCCAGAGAGTAAGAGAGATGGGGGAACATCCAGTTGTTGGAGCAGTCAACAAACACATATTTATCAACCAATTCTACTATCTTATATAGGCACTGATTCATGATATCCCAAAACAATTACAACAGTAACATCAAAGATCGCTGGTCACAGATTACCATAAGATATATTATAATTGGAAAGTTTGAAATGTTGCAAGAATGACCAAAATGCGACAGAGAAACATGAGTGAGCTCATGCTGAAAAAATGGTGCTGATAGATTTTATTAAAAACATAAAATCTGTGAAGCACAGTAAAGTATATATATGTAAATGAAGGAGTACAATATTTAAAGTTATGAATGTTAATATTTGTGCTTTATCAAAATGTTTAATTTTAATTCTGTTGGTTGACAAAATGTGTTTCAACTGAATAAATTAAATTGTCATCATTATAATGACAGCCCAGGTTGACTATGAATGAAAAGACTATCAAGTGGAACACATAGGTAATAGAATTGTTCTTTTCAACATACCTTGGAAAGCTTGTGAATTTTCTCTGGCCTTCAGTCATGTTATCTGGAAAATGAGAAAGATATAGCAAAAATCACTACATTTATTTTTCATCTCTCAATGACTATGTCCTTGAGCAATTATTTAAACTGCCTCACTTTCCTCATAGAATCAACATACATAACTGTTTTTGCAACTCACACACCACTGACAAAGGGAAACAACTATTAACAGTTATTTGCATACACTAAACTGCCATATAAATATTGTGGGTTATGGATAATTTCCAGTTAAATACCAATTGACCCACAGAGGAAATATATCCATTAATATAGTCAAAATCTCAATTGTTTAATTCATTATGTTTTATAGGGTGCTTTTTAAAAAAAAATAGGGCCTCCCTTGTGGCACAAGGCATTGTGCACTACACTGTGGTTTCCACAGCCACTGTAGCACGGAGTTTGATTCCTGGCCAGGAAGGGACCCACACGGATCAGCAAACCTTTCCTGCCTCCCCCACTGCTTCTTTCAGCAGTGTATTCAGTACATCTTCTGGTTCTGCTCCTTACTCTATCTCTGGTGAATCTTCTCAACCCCCTCACCTCTGGCCTGTAGCCCAGCTCTGGTGTGCATAAATAAATGAAATCTTTTAAAAAATAAACTAAAAAAAAATTACTATTTCTTCTGAATTCCTATATCCTATGCATGAGACATAGTGTTATTATACCCAGTTCACACATCTGAAACTGAAACTCAGTAATTCTAATTTCCTGCTGGAATTTACCCAGATTGTAAGGTTCTGCATTGTGCTTAAACTTGGGACTTCTCTGAGTCCATATATAGAAATCTTCCTGTTACCATAAAAGTTTTAAATAGAAAAGCAGTTGATTCCTTTGAATGGACACACTAAAGTACAAAAGAAACAGGGACATTGCATGCTCAGTTTATAAGGATACATTAGTTCTATGAAGACTGCAATGCTAGGATGATCTTATAAAATATATGATGCTTAGTAATAACCCTTGAATATAGTACTGAATTTGGATAGATGAGTTATTAGAGTCACTTATTTTTCTAAAACTATGTGCTATAGTGGTTTTCATATAAATAAAGGTAAACTGCACTATACTTAATATAAAAAGTGCACATAGCATACTCTGCCAATTACTTAATCTCCTTTAAAAAATAATTCTGTTATTTGACACCTGTCAAAAACTCAGTTGACAGACTTATTTTTTTCAATCTATTACACCTTCTAAGAATCTAATCAATGTGTCCAATTTACTATTCATAATTTGCATAGCATACTTATGGCTTTATTCCATATTTATCTTCTGTTTTCTCATCGCCATCTTTCGATGTTCATCACAAATATAAATGAAAATCCTGTTACTTCAAACATGCATTTATTCATATATACAAATTAAAATGAAGACAATGAGGAAGCTCCCTTAATTTTGTAAAAAAATCAAAATGAGAAAATATCTATTTTGTAATTATTGTAACAACTGCCCAAACTTGCACATAATGTGCTTAAAGTAGAAAAATTTTAATATAATATTAACATAAAATTGAGTTTTTATCAGTGTCAGCTACACCAATTATGGGTCCTAGTGCCAAATGAATTATGCCTGGCTCAAAAAGCAGTTAAAAAGTACCTTTAAAAATGTGTACAAACCTGTTTCCTTTTTTTCATGGTGTTTCCCTCCCTCACTTTTATTTCAATTTCTCCTTTCCTCCCTCTCTCAGATTGTCATGGTACACTTTATTTACTATATAATATTTTCCTAGGAAAATAAGAGTTAAAAGCTTGCATTTTAAGATGAATTTTAACTTTCATCTTTATGACACTGCTATTTTTAAGCTTGATCCTATTCAATAAGATTTTTAAATGTAAATATCAGAGTATTTCATATGTGGTAATACTGAAATCACCAAATTTTTATTCCCTGACTCATCCCTGATTAGGAGAGGCCAAAAGATACAGCAATCTGGGTAAAGAGAGACAAACACAATCCAGACACAGGAGTGATGGAGGGAAAAGGGGTGGCTCTCCCTGCCAGAGAAGGCAGAGAGAGACAACTCTTAAATAAAGGCTTATTACCACCACCCCCATATTACATTGTCCTGTTCCACTTATAATGCACAAAATCAAAGATAAAATAATTAATCAAGAAGAAGAGAGAAAAATGTGAGTTTTGATCCAAATAAAATAATGTTATCAATATACTATGTATATGTTTTAATTTAAAAATGCAGACTAATTGCATCATCTTCAAAAACTATACCCCAGGGTCTCCCTGGTGGTGTAGGGGTTAAAGACACAGCACTATGAAGCCACTGGCAGTAGCCACTGCAACATGAGTTCAATCCCTCCGCGGGTAGGTGACCCACATGACACAGGAGACCTCTCCTTTCTCACTTACTTCTCCCCTCAGCAGTGTATCTCAGTAGATCCACTTATTCTGCCCCCTACTCTGTCTCTGGTGGATCATCTCACCTCCCTCACTTTTATTCTTATATACATAAATAAACCTTTAAAAAACCAAAAACTGTTTTCTAGTTCCTTAAGAAAAATGCACACAGAGAATTGAATAATTAATAAAGTATGTGATACTAAAATTAAACAAATAAAAGGGGAAAAACAAGGATAAGACACTTAGAAAATACTGCGTTTTAAAATATCAGCTAGGGCCATGTATAATGGAATATAGCAAAACAAAGCAAAGGGTTAGGTAAAACCAAACCAATAATAAATCCAAGAAATCTGACTGCAGAATTGAAGCTACCACAGGAGGAGAGGGATAGAGGAGTAAAGCGGGAGAGGTGCAGTGACTATCGTGGAGCACCATGCGGCCTTGGTGGCTGGGGCCTGACAACATGATCCTATATGTATAAATCATATACAATATTATATAACCTGTTATCTCAAAGAAAAACACAATTATCAAATTATTAATATATATTTTGAAATACAATTTTCCCCTTTGATAGTCTCTATCCATAAAATTCAGTTCTGGCCACTTGTACCATTCACTTGTTTTCAATGATAATAGTCAACGAGTCTGTCATTTGCTATCTGACCTCTGCAACTGAGTCTCTTATTACTTCCCCCAAATATTTTAAGTAGGGTTGTCAAGAATCTCATCAGAATACTATTCAGCAATCAAAAAAGAAAAACTAGATGCATTCATAGGAACATGGATGGAACTGGAAGGGATTATGCTCAGCGAAGTCAGAAGGCAAAAGAAAAATACCAGATGGTTTCTCACCTAGGAGGAATATAAGGGAACTAAATAAGGATCAAGGAAAGGAATAAGGACAATAATAATAATAATAGTAACAATAAAGACACAAAAACCAAAAATGAAAAGACAAGGACAAATTGGGGACACTTGGTGGGGAGGGAAGAGGGGGAGGGTTGAGGGCAGATGGGAGCACGAGGGACTGAGGTGATGGTGCACTGGTGAGATGGTGATGGGGAATACATGGGGATTACAATTAATGTCAAATATATATACATTTTAAAAAATAAAATTAAAAAAACCACAATGAGGCACACACACACACACACACACAAAGAATCATTTGCAAATACTTTAAAAATCATTTGCCTGAATTTTCTGTGAGAGTGTTATGGAGGATAAAAGCATAGTCTTAATATCAGTGCTTACAAGTGGAACACATGTATTTGTAACCATCTTCCTTTCTTTTTCTGAGGCTATGTTCACCTACAAAAAAAAAAAAAAAAAGCTACCAGGGATGAACTAACACTTTGCCAATGTTAGTTAATTTTCTACTTACATCGGAATGGTGTATCATTATAATACTCACTGTAAAAATACAGATACAGTTTTAAACAAATTAGGACAATTGTCTGAGAGAGCTAAACAATTAAATGAAAAAGCAAGATCTAAAACCTAAATGGGTCTGATTTCAAAATACCAGTTTTCAAAATTCATTTTCCAACTCTTTAGTGCTTTATCATTTCTCTTTATCTTCTAACATTCTGCTTCCCTTCTAGAAAGATTGATTACAGCTATTTTAGGTACATACCAGGCTCATTCCCTCTCAGATAACTTTTCTTCCTTACATTGTTCTTTTTACCTGGATTTCTCTCCCCTGCCATTCTAAATGATAAATATTTATTTAATGTCATAGAAGTCTCTTTCCATTGAAAAAGACCTTTGTCTTGCTCTCTTCACTACCTAGTATTATCACTGGTAAAAAACATATATATATAAGAATAACTGTATAAGAACACACAAACAGGAAAGCAAGTATACTTATGTTTTATTCATATACATTTATTTTTATATTTTTACATAGGTATATGTGTGCATGTTTATATACATATGTATATAGAGACCCTGAATATGAAATAGTTTGTGTTTTATTTTTTGAATCCTTATTAAGCATCATGGTGATATACTCATGAATATTGTTGGAGTGCATGTATTCTGTTTCAGAATTAGTAATAAAAACTATTGAATATTCATTTTATTAGTGTTACTCAAAATAATTTTAAAAAATCTTAGTGGCCTTCTAGTATAAATGGAGGGAAAGAGAAGGGACAAATTGGGTAATGGGTTAACTATGAAGTGAAGGAGAGTGGTGAACCAGTGTCATATATACAGAAGTTGAGTTATAATAATGCATACCTGAAACTTAGTTTTAATACAAATATTACTCCAATGAAAAATATAAATGTAAAATAATATTTTCTTATTTATCTATAAGTGAAACTTAACAGTTTTAAGAATAGTCTCTTTGCTTTCCTCTTGAAAATAAACTGTGCATTAAATAGACTTTTGCCCCTATGACATGGTACATATTTTAAAATTATTATAGTTTCTTGGAAAATGGGGTTAATGTGCCCTTACTTAGTCAAATGGGGACAAAATTACAAAGTTATAACTATTATTCTTGATGTCTCAAACTAGAATTAGCAATTATTTGTTCAACCAGGTTTTCAACTCACTAGTGAAAGAATACTTACTAAGCTCTTCAAAAAGATTTATAGCATTCAGAGATTTATGAGTTCTGCTTATTAAATATTAACTTTGCAGCCACCTAAAGATTTGTTTATTGACTCTGTATCTTACTGATATTTTTTTATTTGATTATTTTGACATCATTTGTATTCCCCAGGGAGTTCCCACTACCATTCCACCTGTGCACCATCACCTTGGTCCCTTGTGCTCTTTCTGCCTTCATCCCTGTCTTTGCTCTCCCTTCCTTCTCCTCCTCCCCAACCCCCCCATGGTAACTTTGGTCTATCTTTGACCTTTTGGTCTTGAGTTTTTGTTTGCTTTTGGTTGTAATTGCCCATTTCCTTGAGCTTATTCTTCTTTTTTGTTGTTGTTGTTCTTTCACATCCCTCCTAATAGTGAAGCCATCTGATATGTTTCTCTTGTCTTCTGACTTGTTTCACTGAGAATAATTCCTTCTAGCTCCATCCATGTTTCTATAAATGGCCCTAGTTTGTCCTTTTTGATTGCTGGATAATATTCCATTGTGTATCTGTACCACAACTTCTTGATCCAGTTATCTATTTTTGGGCATTTGGGTTGTTTCCACGTCTCACTAATTACAAATTTTTAACATAAGCATTTTCATCTTAAATTAAAAGAAAAGAATATGGTTTAATCCTCACATAGTCACATTTTATACTGATCAATGTATCTTTAATTTATGTAAAACAAGTTTCAAGACCCACATTCCCTAATATTCAAGAAATTATTTTTCTTTATTTTACTTTTATTGAGGTAACACTGGTTTACAACATGAGAAGTGATTCACAATCACACTACCCCAGGTGCATCTTACCACACCACATGCTAAGCTTAAGAAACAATGATGCTTCATATTGTTTAATTAAATGACAAGAACATTAAATTCAGGTTACATCTACATGTTTATTTTAAAGTATAAACATAACATCAAAATATCCCTGATCTTAACTTCAATTAATAATTTAAAATTGGGCCTTCCTGGTGGCTCAGTGGTTTAAGCAATGCACTAAGTAGCAGACTGCAGTCACTGCAGCACGAGTTTGATCCCTGCTGCCAGCCAAGGAAGTAATCCACATGGATCACATGGAGAGGCAGACCTCTCCTGCCTTGTACTACTGCCCTTGGCAGTGTATTTCTGTTGATCTGCCTGTTCTGTTCCCTGATCTGTCTCTGGTGAGACAGATCACCCCACATACACACACCTCTACCCTATACCCCAGTTCTTGTATACATAAATAAATCTTTAAAAAAATTTAAAATTGATATGTGTAAATTAAGACATGATACTTAAGACTCCTGATCAATGAAATATTACTTATACTGGAGACACTATCCAATTGAATTGTAAAAACAGTTATCTATGAGTCATAATGCAGATTCTGTCCAGACACCAAAACTGCTGCCACCTTGGTTTGGACTTTTCAACCTTTAGATATGTAAGGAATTTCTGTTGTTTATAAATCAACCAGTCTATTCTATTGTAACAGCCTGAATAGACCAATGGAGATACTGTTTTAACAAATACCAAGAAATGAAAAGGCCACTTTCAGCTGGAAAATATATGAAAGAGTTGTGATGTACATGTTAGAAAAAGTCTACATTTCTATGAGTGTACCATTATGAGAGATTCTGGTGAGAACTGAAAGAAAAACTATAGAGGAAACCTCAGCCTTCTTATAGAATATGTAAAGTGGTCATGCACAGAGCTGTGGCAGACATATGTGTAATAAAGTTTATTTTGATAAGATCTCAAAAAGAAATGAGAAAGGTGCTATTGGAAACTGGAGGAAAGGTGTTTGGTGAGATAAACAAAGAACTAAGGTGCATCCATTTTGTGTTCTAATGTTAATCCTAGTTCACAATCAAGCTTCTATTCAAACACCTCTTTTTCTTGGAAACCACAGATAGGGAAGTCCCTCTTCTGTGTTTTAAAAGCATACATTGCCCTGTAATTTACTTCTAATTCATTTGCATGTTCCAACTATACTAAACCATTGACTACTTGATCAAAATCTAAAACTGGAAGAATTAGAAATTATATAACATAAAACATTTAAAAGAAAATGAACTCAACATACTTGCAATGTTGGAAATAAATGGAAAAATAAGAGGAATAAATGTCTAATTGCTTTTTCTAAAAATGAATATAAATAAGGAAATTGAAAGGACCTAACTAAATATTGTTGATGCAGATAAACCAGTAGTTACAAAGTCTGTATCTGTTTTAATACCAGGATTGTGTCTATTAACTTGGTATTTAAAAATTTTTTTACTAGGGTGAGTCAAATTCAAGACTGGATGGAAGAGAGCAACTGTATGCCAAGCAAAATAAGTCAGAAGGAGATTGCAAATAACAGATGATTTCACTCTTATTCGGAATATACAGAAACAAACAAACAAAAAGGAACAGACAACGCTAAACCAAACTGAAAAATTCTGACAACAGAACTGAGGTTATGAGGGAAGGTGGTGACCCACTGGACTACAGTGGAGGATTATGGGCGCTTTGATGGTAGGTGAGGTGTGATAACATACCTCTGGAGAGGTGTGAACTTATATCCCTAAATCATGTACAGTGTTATAAAACAAAGCTACTCAAAAACATGTGTGTATATGTGTGTAAATACATTTATACACATAGCTTAAGTGTATTTAGTTAAAGGCTGAATCTCTTTCATATTTTCAACTCAATCAACAAGAGTTTTACAAAAATAGGGGGAAATCTGGATGTCACTTTAAGTGAAAAGTAAGGGAAAAACTGAAGATCTTTGAACTAGGCAAAGGAAATGATGAGCATTACTAAAATAAACTAAGTCAACATATATATCCACAATTTGATATATCATTTCTGCAGCTTTAGAAAATAACACATATTGTGACGATATAAGTAGAAAAATTAAGAAATATTAAAGACTAGGCTGGGGAATTGACCTTTACATTTTTACACATAGGGTTTTCGAAGCACAGACCATTATAACATAATTGGATGGTCAGCATACCTTAGATGTCCGAGGTTGTACATTGCTTTGGAGGGATTTAAAGTGTCACTGATGGGCCGTCTTGGTGGTACAAGGGGTTAAGCACCACACTATGAAACTATCTGCAGCCACTGCAGCATGAGTTCAATCCCCAGCCAGCGAGGGACCCACATGGCACAGCAGACCTCTCCTGTCTTGCCTGCCGCTCCCCTCAGCAGTATATTTCAGTAGACCCAGTTGTTCTGCTCTCCACTCTGTCTCTGGTGAATCCTCTCACCTCCCTGGACTCTGGCCTGTACCCCAGCTCTTGTATGCATAAATAAATCTTTAAAAAATATA